>BLSH010404617.1:1516180-1530238 GCA_018402905.1 Glandirana rugosa | reverse complement strand
AGTACCTGTTACCAGCCCATCAAAGTAACCAAGTACCTGTCACCAGCCCATCAGAGTATCCGAGTACCTGTCACCAACCCATCAAAGTACCCAAGTACCTGTCACCAACCCATCAAAGTAACCAAGTACCTGTCACCAGCCCATCAGAGTATCCGAGTACCTGTCACCAACCCATCAAAGTACCCAAGTACCTGTCACCAACCCATCAAAGTACCCGAGTACCTGTCACCAGCCCATCAGAGTACCTTTCACCTGCCCATCAAAGTACCCAAGTACCTGTCACGAGCCCATCAGAGTATCCGAGTGCCTGTCACCAACTCATCAGAGTACCCAAGTACCTGTCACCAATCCATCAAAGTACCCTAGTACCTGTCACCAGACCATTAGCATACCCGAGTACCTGTCACCTGCCCATCTGAGTCCCCGAGTACCTGTCACCAGCCCATCAGCGTACCCGAGTACCTGTCATCTGCCCATCTGAGTACCCGAGTACCTGTCACCAACCCATCAGAGTACCCGAGTACCTGTCACCTGTCCATCTGAGTACCCAAGTACCTGTCATCAGCCCATCAGAGTACCCGAGTACCTGTCACCAGCCCATAGGAGTACCCGAGTACCTGTCACCAGCCCATAGGAGTACCCAAGTACCTGTCACCAGCCCATAAGAGTACCCGAGTACCTGTCACAAGCCCATAGGAGTACCCGAGTACCTGTCATCTACGCTTAAGATTACCCGCGTACCTGTCACCAACCCATCTGAGTAACTGAGTACCTATCTGCAGCATATCAGAGTACCCAAGTACCTTTTACCAGTCCCTCAGATTACCCAAGTACCTGTCTCCAGCCCATCAAAGTACCCGAGTACCTATCTGCAGCCCATCAGAATACCTGAGTACCTATCTCCAGCCCATCAGAGTACCCGAGTACTTACCTGCAGCCCATGCCTCATAGAATATACATCGGTGTTTGCTTTCCAAAATGGGGTCATTTTGGGGGTAATTCCACTGTCCTGGTGCTCCAGGGCCTTCAAAAGTGTGATAGTTATTAATGAAATTTTATGTGTAATTTATGCTCCTAGAACGCCTGACGGTGCACCCTGCATGTTTAGCCTCTGTATGTGGCCAGGGTGTGAAAAAGTCTCACACATGTGGTATCGCCATAATCGGGACAAGTAGTAGAATATATTTTGGGGGTTCATTTTTGCTATGTGCATGCTATGTGTTAGAAATATCCCATAAATTGACCACTTTGTGTAAAAATTAAAGCGTTTTCATTTTCTTTTCACGTTTTTCGAAGACTTGTGGAAAAAAATGAACCATTCAAAAGACTCATAATGCTTCATAAAATACATACTGGGGTGTTTGCTTTCCAAAATGGGGTCATTTTGTGGGTAATTCCATTGTCCTGGTGCTCCAGGGCCTTCAAAAGTGTAATAGGTTGTTAGGAAATTAGATGTGAAATTTCTGCTCCTAGAATGCCTGATGGTGCTCCCTGCATGTTGGACCCCTCTATGTGGCCAGGGTTTGAAAAAGTCTCACACATGTGGTATCGCCATACTCAGGACGAGTAGCAGAATATATTTTGGGTGGTTATTTTTGCTATATACATGCTATGTGTTCAAAATATCATATAAATTGACCACTTTGTGAAAAAAAAATAAGTTTTCATTTTCTTTCCACGTTTTTCGAAAACTTGTGGAAAAAAATGAATCATTCAAAAGACTCATAATGCCTCATAGATTATATGTTGGGGTGTTTGCTTTCCAAAATTGGGTCATTTTGTGGGTAATTCCATTGTCCTGGTGCTCCAGGGCCTTCAAAAGTATAATAGGTCGTTAGGAAATTAGATGTGAAAATTCTGCTCCTAGAATGCATGATGGTGCTCCCTGCATGTTGGACCTCTCTATGTGGCCAGGATGTGAAAAAGTCTCACGCATGTGGTATCGCCATACTCAGGGAGAGTAGCAGAACGTATTTTGGGGTGTAATTGAAAGTATGCATATGCTGTGTGTGAGAAATAACTTGTTGTTATGACAATTTTGTGCAAAAAAAAAAAAAAAATTTCTTAATTTTCCCAAGAATTGTGGGAAAAAAGTACAACTTCCAAAAACTCACCATGCCTCTTACTAAATACATTGGAATGTCTACTTTTTAAAAAGGGGTCATTTGGAGAGTATTTGTACTTACCTGACATTTTAGGGCCTCAAGAAATGAGATTTCAGTCAGTGCATCAGGTGTGATCAATTTTCAATGATTTGCACCATAGCTTGTAGACTGTATAACTTTCACACAGACCAAATAATATAAACTTATTTGGATTATTTTTTACCAAAGATAGGTAGCAGTATAGGGTTTGGCCCAAATTTATGAACAAAAATTACTTATTTGCAAAATTTTATCATAGAAACTAAAAAAAAGTTTTTTTCCTCAAAATTTTCGCATTTTTTCGCTAATGTCGCAAAAAATAAAAAACCCAGCGGTTATTGAATCCCACCAAAAGAAAGCTCTATTTGTATGAAAAAAATGATAAAAATTTTGTTTGGGTGCAGTGTAGCATGAGAGAGTAATTGTCATTCAAAGTGTGAGAGCGCTGAAAGCTGAAAATTGGTCTGGGCAGGAAGGGGGTATAAACGTCCTGTATCGAAGTGGTTAATAATGTGCACCAATCACCAGGTCCAGAAGGCCTGGTTCATTTGGCTCAGTTATAGACAAGCTGCTACTTCAACATTTTAAAGAGACCTTATTGACTGTAATGGTACCAATTGATTGATTGATTTACAAGAAAGGATTGAGAAGGATTGTATACCAGCAAGCTACAGACCAGTCAGCCTAACATCAATAGTATGTACAGTATTTGAGGGAACCGATTTTGACAGAACATGCGGCTGCACCCTGCACCACTACCAGCTTACCTTCCGCTGCTGCCTGTTGAGGACTTGCTCTCCGCTCCGCCCTCTCCGCCCCCTCCCTTCCTGTTCCCAGGTATTGGACTAGGCATCGGGAGCATTTGTGCGAGTACAAGTACTCACGCAAATGCTCGGTATCAGTACCAATACCGATACTAGTAGCGGTATCGGGATGACCCTAATTCTAATGTCATTTCACTGAAGGTACCTCTTAGGTTGACTGAAAACCAGTGTTATTTTTTGTTGACTAAAATATTTTCGTCAACTAAATTAATACTATTTTAGTTTATTTTAGCTACTATTTTAAAATACAAATACAACTATAACAATTCAGATGACTAATATATGAATAAAACTAAAATTACATTTTAGTCAAAAGACTAAAATACGACTAAAACTAAAATGGCATTTTAGTCAAAAGACTATGACTAAAACTAAATTGAAATTTGACGTCAAAGTGCACTACCACATAAAAATACATAGGGGGCATCTACTAAGCCGCCGAAAGAGAAAAAAATAAGAAAAAGGCCTTTCTTATTTTTTTTCTTAATATTTAATGTTGGTAATATATTCAGGTAATATGTGCAATGGCATTACAGCCAATAGAGTTTACAGTTTTTTTTTTTTTTAGCTTTTCAAGATGTAATTCTGCCTCTCAAGAAGGAATAGTTTTGCTTGTTTATGAAACTTGGTTTTATTCATAAAGACATTATATATTGCAACGGCGAAATCTGTGTCTAGTGCTTGTTCAAACCTTAATACCATAAATTTTAACATGTTATTAGATTTTTACTGCAGGAGTATATAATGTTTGCAAATTCTAAAGAGATAATGCATTACAAATGTTACTAAACCCATTAGATTTTTGTCTAAAACAATTCAAATGCCTAAAATACAAATAAAACTAAAATGGCATTTTAGTTAAAAGACTATAACTAAAACTAAATTGAAATTTGATGTCAAAATTAACACTGCTGAAAACTAGGCACAGAAGGGACTAGAGAAACTTTAAGTGGCATTAAACTCACTTATTTAAAATGTGCTGACAGGCAGTTTATTTATGACAAAAGAAACCCTGTCTGAGCCGCGATTGCGCATACATGGCACCTGACCTGTGCCATGGTGATGTGACTCCTTTGCACACGTGGCACAGCTATTCAATAGGCCGAACAGACAGAGTCTAGAAGGAAGATGATTTTGCAGTGTTGGAGGGCCACCTTTGACAAAATAAGTCATAATGTGCTAGTATGTGGTGCAGACTGTCAGGGAGCTAACCTGAAATTGTTAAACAAGACGCCAATAGACAGGTGTAGTCAAACAGACAATGGACAATTGCATTTTAATTTCAGTGGTCTTGAATGCTGCCTGAATGAATTACCACATCAATAGGTAACCCCTTTTAGTAGCCACTACTGCCTTCTAATGCACTTCAAACCTTTTGCCTCACTGATAGAGTTTGTACTGAAAAAACATGATTCTTATACATCAATCTTTAACCTAATTATCTTACATGGGTAACATTGCAAAATGAGTGTCCAGAACCCTTCATTTTAAGGCTTCATGCACACAGGACTTTAAAAACGTCCTAAAAACCTCAGTAGCTTATCAGTGATTTTTTTCAGCTTTTATTAGCGTTATATTACTGTCGTTTTTGCAAGTTTTTTTGCGTTTTTAAAGGGCCAGCGTTTTTTTTTTTTTTTTTTTCTCAATTGATCTAAAACGTCCAAAACCGCTGAGCGTTTGAGTTTTTTTACAGCTGAAAAACATCTCTCAGAACCCACTGGTCTTGGTTTTTTTTTTACAGCTCAAAAACGTCACTGCTAAAAACAGCTGATAACAGCCTTTGTTTGCATGAACACACAGGATCACATGATGGAGGGTTTATTGACTGTAGAAAAAATGTCTGCAGCTGAAAACAGTCAAGCGTCATGTCTGCATGAGGCCTTAAGGCCCCTTTCACACTGGGACCGCCTGAGCTTCAGCGGTAAACCGGCGATCTACCACTGTAATAGCAGCGCCATGGCGCCGCTATTCGGGCAGCAGCATGGCACTTTAACCCCCCCCCACAAGGGGTTAAACAGGGGTTAAAAGTGCCGGCGCTCCCGGAGCAGTGTACAACAGCTCCGGGAGCGCTGCCCATTCAATCTAATGGAAGGGGCAGTGGAGGAGCAGTGTATACACCGCTCCCCACATTCCTGAAAAATCATGCTTGCATGATTTTCTTCAGCGCCACACTAGCGCAATGCCTCAGTCAGAAAGCATCCATTGAGATGCATGAAACTAATTTTTAAAGCGTTATTGCAGCGGTAATTTTAGCTCTATACCGCTGTAATAAAGCCCCAGTGTGAAAGGGGCCTAAATGAGTTTATTTATCTCTTACAATAGAAACAATGTTTATACAACAGGGTAGTAACAAATGAATGATGAACTTAGGCCCTTTCACACGGGCGGATGGTTCGGGTCCGCCTGTCAGTTTTTCAGGCGGACCCGAATGGATGCTCCATTGCTCTCTATGGAGCGACGGATGTCAGCGGTGACATGTCCGCTGACACCCGATCCGCCAAAAACAGACGGATGGAAACAGACGGTCCGTGTTCATCCGATTCTTCATAGAGGAGAATGGAGCTGTGATGCAGAGACTGTCCTGTCATCCGCCGGCTCGGCGGGGATAAACGGACGGATCCCCGCTGAGCAGCGGAGCCCGTCAAAACGGGCTCCTCTGGTGTGAAAGGACCCTAACAGATAAAGATATAACAAAGAAGCGAGGTGGATACAAATGGAATATATTCACTTTGATATACTACCCTTAGAAATCGTGAAACATTTATATAAAGTGCAATCTATTTGGGATATTTATGTAATATTTTTGCAATGTATTTTTAATGTTTTTTAATATTTGTAACACATATATGCTAATACCTTGATGAAAAAAAGTGCTTTTGAAACAAAACTACCACCTATTCATTTAGGCTGGGTTCACACTATCCGACAAAAAAACGGTCCGATTTTGATCCTACTTTGCTGTGCGATTTACGGTCCTACATAGGGTCAAAGTCGGACCGTTTGTCTGTGAGCAGGGATCCGACTTTGATCCCGACAATGCCAGGCACTTTGTGCTCTGGGGATTTTGAAGAGGAACTCCACGCCAAATTAAAAAAAAAACTGGCATGGGGTCCCCTCCAGGCCCTTTGGTCTGGTATGGATTTTAAGGGGAACCCCCACGCCAAAAACCGGCGTGGGATCCCCCCCAGAACCCATACCAGACCCTTATCCGAGCACGCAGCCCGGGAGGCCAGGAAGGGGGGTGGGGACAAGCGAGTGCCCCCCCTCCTGGACCATACCGGGCCGCGTGCCCTCAACATGGGGAGTATGGGTGCTTTGGGGCAGGGGGGGCTCTGTGCCCCCCACCCCAAAGCACCTTGTCCCCATGTTGATGAGGACAAGGGCCTCTTCCCGACAACCCTGGCCGGTGGTTGTCGGGGTCTGCGGGCGGGACTTATCGGAATCTGGAAGCCCCCTTTAACAAGGGGGCCCCCAGATGCTGGCCCCCCACCCTATGTAAATGAGTATGGGGTACATCGTACCCCTACCCATTTACCTGGAAAGAAATATGTACACAAAAAAACACACAGCTTTTTAAAATATTTTATTAAATCTTCTCCCCTCTCTGGCTCTTCTTTCTTCGGCTCTTTTGCGGGGTCTTCCATCTTCTGAGGGGTCTTCTTTCTTCTCCTTCTCTGCGGCGTCTTCTGCTCTTTTGCCGGTCTTCTCCTCCGCTGTCCCCTTCCCTCTGTTCTTCCCCTGAAATGTGAAACAAATGATGGCACAATCGTATGCACCATTTTCATTTTTCAATTGGCAGAACGTTCAGTTTTTGACTCGTCTATGGCTGGCTTTAGTGTTCTCCTGCCCATAGATATGTTAGTTGCTTCAGTCAGACTGAGTGACCATTATCTCATGTCTTCGGGTAACTTTACATTGGCCATACATTCAGGGCCAGCTCTACCACTAGGCGGAGTAGGTGGCCGTCTAGGGCGCACTGCCACCTAGGGGCGCCTGGCCACTGTTGATCTGTCACTGGCTGCTCTGCATTGATTCATGTAAAAGCTGACACTGTCTGACTGAGATAATGAGATTGTATTATCACATGCCATTTGCAAATGTATATAGAAATAGTGACTGATCTGCCAAATCCCCCCTCCCCTCTGCCCCCACTTCCCCATAAGGCTGTATTTGATGGGCACAGGTGATGTTGTATTTGATGGGCACAGGTGAAGCTGTATTTGATAGGCACAGGTGAAGCTGTATATGATGGGCACAGGTGAAGCTATATTTGAGGGGCGCTGGTGAGGCTGCATTTGATTGGCGCTGATCAGGCTGCATTTCAATGGCGCTGATCATACTGGGCAGGGAAAAGGGGGTGGAGTCAGGGGTGGAGCCAAGGGGGGTGCCAAAATGAGATTTCGCCTAGGGTGTCAAAAATCCTTGCACCAGCCCTGCATACATTGATGTATGGCTCATTTTTCCAAGCATAAGAATCACACAACTTGATAACCCTCTGTTCTGAGACTTTAATCCACTATGGATTATCTGCTAAGGCTGGGTTAACATATCTGTGACCGCGGGTTTGTGCCTGGGGTTCGGTGTATCCCTGTGCACCGGTTCAGGTGCAATTCAGGTCCAAATTTTTGCCTGAATTCGCTCCTGAATTGGACCCAAAGATGCACAGGACCCTTTTTGAATGTGGACCGCGGTGACCACGGACCTGTGTGAACCGACCCCATTGAAAACCCAATTGTCTGTCATGCGAATTGGATGCTAAGAAACCCGCATCCAGTTTGCATATGTGTGAACCCAGCCTAAGAGATTTTATAGGGGAGCAGTATTATGGCGCGCATCCTTAATCCTCTGCATACCATACACATAAGGATTATTCCACCATAACCATACACTGCATTGTGCAGCAGTATTTACGTGAGGTGATTTAGAGTCCCCTTAAGCTGGCGATGGGTCAAATCTCATGGGCAGGCTGATTGTACCCAAGTCGATCGGCTTGGGTACAACCAGCATGTCGAATTTTTAGCATGCGATTATTGCCAGCTGCTCTAGCCGCTAGCAGTAATCACTTTGTTCTACTGGCTGGAAAGTCTGCCCGTGCCACACCCCCTTCCCCTTGCCAGCAGAACACAATAGATCTGTGGGAGGGATTCCCCCATCAACACTGACTGTACTGATGGGGGAATCAAGTGATTTTCTTTTCAAGATCCAATCATCTATGTCAGGGGTGCCCAACCAGTGGCCCGGGGGCCACATGTGGCCCATGGAGCCCTCTGATGTGGCCCGCAACCTCCTGCTCTAGGATGGTGGGTTGGCAAGCCCAGATTGCGGGTTGCCAATCCGCCATCCCAGAGCATCAGTGTTGTGAATGAAGCCGGAGGTAGAGAATGCTTGCGGCTGCGGAGAAGAGCCACATATGAAGGCCCCTTGAACCGCCTTTAGGGAAAGGGAGCCTTGACTGCTGGAAGCATGGCATCACTGTGGGTATGAACCTAAAAGGGAAGTTAAGTAGCTCCCTTAGGATTGGCTACAAAGACCTGAGGTGACTGGGTGGAGCCTGAACTCTAGGAGAAGGCTATGCTGAGGCACATCCAACTGCTCTGAGGAGATTCAGCTGTCAAGTTTTGTCCTTCCCCGGCATTCCTGTATCATCATGGGCACAGAACTTTTCTCCAGAGGTCAGGCTGTCTGGCTCCTTCTACACCTGCTACCCATCCCCTTCTGCCAGGCCTCTCTCTTCCAGGGTCATTCAATGCAAATTCCCTCCATCCAAATCAAGCCCCAGCCCCTCCAGGGTCACTACTAATACAACTGGACTCAGGACCCCCTCTGGAGCTACTGGTGCTGGGGGTGCTAGCTCCACTCCTTCTCTGCTAGTCCCTCACTCTGCCTTCATTCCCCTGAGCTATTCCCACTACAGCCATGCCTCTAATACAGCATCCGCCTCTGCTAATGGACACCGCCTAACCCATTCTAGGATTCTCAGAACACTGCCATCACATGTGATTCGACCTCGGACTCCTGCAGCATCTCCTTCCCTGGATTCTGTCAGTGAGATTGAGCTCACCTGTGCCAGGTATGGCAGGAGCTGATGTATCCTGTCAGCTCTCATCATTTTACTTTATTTGGCTGTCATGCCAGCTGTAGCACCCACCCCATCCCCAGGGTCTGGTTCTCACCTGGGTGGCCCTCTATAATCAATTTTCCCTGATTTTGCACTTAGAACATGGGATTAAATAAATACATTTTAAAAATGGCACAGTGAAGAGAAAGCGCATGCGCGGGTGGTGAGAGCAGATGTAGGCTTGAACTGCTCCGCACCCTCCCGGCTCTTTCGGCTCCTTAAGCAACCTTTCTGGCCATCAAATCCCTGCCGCTGCACCAGGATAGAATGCAGGGACAGTGGGGACTCATTCCATGTTTACCCGGTCGGCGGGGAAGGTGAAAGGAGGCAATATCAACCCACCTCGTGGGGCCTGGCTGGGATCCAAGATGGCGACCGGCACCCGCTATAAGCCCACAGGGAAAGGACAGCAGCACACATACACAAAGAAGGGCACAGGACAGCCCATTGGATCTACCTCCTGTAATAAGAACTTGTTTACAGCTGCCAAATCCCCAGATGAGCCGGCGGATCCCAAAAATTCAGCCTTCAGCGCTGCCATGTCTCCCTCACAGGCCTCCACACTGTCCCCCAGCCATGATTCCCACACTTCCTCTTGCCTTGGACAGGGACATATTTCTCAGCCAAACTACTGGCCAGGACATGGATCCTGATATTCTTGCAGATTCTCCACCTCCCCTGCCTGCACCGCTCCCATATTCCCCAGATATCATTCTGCTGGCCCGTTTTGCGGACATGCTAAAGAGGGAGTTGGGGAAGGCTACTACTAAAATAACTGCTGATCTGAAACACGACTTCCATGACTTAGGATGTTGTTTAGACAATATTGAGTCCAAAGTTGATGAAACAGTCCACAGGGTGACACAAAATTCTTCTATGGTTACTGAACTTCACGATCGTCTAAAGGAAGCATATGTTAAAATCGATGACCTCGAAAATCGTATCCGTGGATTGCCAGAAACGGTCAAAGACATCACTTCTGTTACCTCTTCTTTATTACAACTGGCTGTTCCAGATATTAATCAAATCCACATGGAAATTGATCGCATTCACAGAGCTTTAAACCCACCGAAGCTTGAGGGACGTCCACATGATGTGATCGTGAAACCCCATTTTTTTCAGATCAAAGAAGCAGTCATGCGATATGCTAGAGACCACCCAGACTTGGAAATTGAGGGCCACAAACCTCAAATCTTTGCGGCCATCTCCCAAGCTACTATCCAAAAATGAAGAGAGTTTAAACCCCTGCTTTCCCCTTTAATTGAACGCAACATTCGTTATTGATGGAACTATCCCTTTCGCCTGCAGTTTACATATAATAATAGGCCTTACTCCTTCTCTACCTTCACGGAAGGTGAAAAGATCCTACTGAAGCTAGGATTCATCACTAATGATCCCCCATCTCAGAACCAGCCCAGCTCCAATGAATATCCTCCGTCTCCGCTTTCTCCTCTGTGGTCATCACCCTCCTCGAGGAAATCTACAACCTCATGCAAGATGACCTGAGAACTTCTTCGGATTCTCCCCCTCTTTTCTTTTTGGCCCCAAACTAGGGCCCTACTTGGTGATGGCTTCTCAGTGGTCCCATTGCGGGACATTAGCCATTACCCATGTTCTACTATATTGATACTTCCTAATATTAACTCTAGGCGTCCTCCCCTTCCTTACTGCTTTGTTCTGCAACTGAACTTTACAGGTGGAGAATCTAAATAGTGAGATGCAGTGGTTGTGCAATGTTTGAATTAGTTTGATTTTGCCTAGGCCTACAGTTTTGTTTTACTTAAGCTTACCCAGGAAGGTATTTATAACTATATAAATTTTGTGCCGGGAGTAGGCTATGCGCCCTCCTAATTTGTCGGACTCTCCCCACTGGTTTTCACTGGTGGAGACTCACACACTACCAGAATTTAGTTCTGGTCAACTATATACTGTTTGATGGTTACAATTATGCTAGTTATTTTTTCTAGGTGTTTTTAACTGATACTGGGCGGAGTTAAACCCAAGTACCGTCTGTTTACTTTTGTTTTAACTACTTTTCTTTTCTATTTTTTCTTCTCCACTTTGAGGGTCAGCCAGTGTCCTCCTGAAATTCCCAGGGACTATACATCGAGGAGTTGGTGGGGGAATTTCCATTTCTACAGCTGTTTTTATATTTCTCCATGTCCAGATTAGTTGATTCTACCATCTGGCTGCTTTCTCATAATGTTCAGGGGCTGGGATCTCCATTTAAGCGTATCAAAAGTTTTGGTTATTATAAATTCTTAGGCATAGATATTGTGGCTTTCCAAGAAACACATTTCTCTCCCTCCTTTAATTCCCGTTATATTCACAAGGATTATCCTACTTGCTATTTTAATAATGCGAGAGAGAAAAGAGGGGGGTAGCACTCTGTCTATCAAGAAAGCTTTCCTTCACCGAAACCAAAGTGATGAGAGACAGGGAGGGAAGATATTTATTGGTGAAGGGAAACTTGGGTGAAAATCTAGTGACATTTCTATTCTATTATAGTTTATTATGCTCGTAATACGAATCAGGTATCCTGCTTTCATTCCCTGCTCATAACACTTTCACCTGAATTTGAAGGGGACCTAATCCTAGCTGGACACTCTAATCTGGCACTTGACCAGAAGCTGGATAAATCCCACCCATCCCGACTCCATTCCCCTTCTAAACAGAGCCGCAGACTGGCCCAATTATTATACCACTATGACTTAGTTGACGCTTGGAGAGAGGCTAATCCTACTACTCGAGATTATTCCCATTTTTCTAGAGCCCATAACCACTATTCATGTATTGACTATGTGTTTCTCCTCTCGGGACTATTACCTAAAATGACCTCAGCTAAAATTATTTTGGCCCCTTGGTCGGAACATGATCCTATAGTGCTGGTATTTTCCAATTTAACGGTTAAATTTGGTAGGTCCCATTGGTGGCTGAATGAATCTTTACTTAGTAATGAATCGTACTGCTCAGATATTATTGCCCATCTAAAAACCTATTATGAAATCAATAAAGCGAGTGGCACTAATCCTGCCATCAATTGGCCGGCACATACGGCTTCTGTGCGGGGTTTTCTGATTCAATTGACATCCAGACTTAAAGTGCAGTCTGAAGTGATTACCACCAACACAAGTGGTCTCCCAATCCTTATCTACAGGGTGGGCCATTTATATGGATACACCTTAATAAAATGGGAATGGTTGGTGATATTAACTTCCTGTTTGTGGCACATTAGTATATGTGAGGGGGGAAACTTTTCAAGAAGGGTGGTGACCATGGTGGCCATTTTGAATCCAACTTTTGTTTTATCAATAGGAAGAGGGTCATGTGACACATCAAACGTATTGGGAATTTCACAAGAAAAACAATGGTGTGCTTGGTTTTAACGTAACTTTATTCTTTCATTAGTTATTTACAAGTTTCTGACCACTTATAAAATGTGTTCAATGTGCTGCCCATTGTGTTGGATTGTCAATGCAACCCTCTTCTCCCACTCTTCACACACTGATAGCAACACCACAGGAGAAATGCTAGCACAGGTTTCCAGTATCCGTAGTTTCAGGTGCTGCACATCTCATATCTTCACAGCATAGAGAATTGCCATCAGATGACCCCAAAGATAAAAGTCTAAGGGGGTCAGATCGGGAGACCTTGGGGGCCATTCAACTGGCCCACGACGACCAATCCACTTTCCAGGAAACTGTTCATCTAGGAATGCTCGGACCTGACACCCATAATGTGGTGGTGCAATTGCCTATGCTGTGAAGATACGAGATGTGCAGCACCTGAAACTACGGATACTGGAAGCCTGTGCTAGCATTTCTCCTGCGGTGTTGCTATCAGTGTGTGAAGAGTGGGAGAAGAAGGTTGCATTGACAATCCAACACAATGGGCAGCACATTGAACACATTTTATAAGTGGTCAGAAACTTGTAAATAACTCATGAAAGAATAAAGTTACGTTAAAACCAAGCACACTATTGTTTTTCTTGGGAAATTTCCAATAAGTTTGATGTGTCACATGACCCTCTTCCTATTGAAAAAAACGTAGTGAGTATACAGCTTGTATAACAGTGTAAATTTGCTGTCCCCTCAAAATAACTCAACACGCAGCCATTAATGTTTAAACTGCTAGCAACAAAAGTGAGTACACCCCTAAGTGAAAATGTCCGAATTGGGCACAATTAGCCATTTTCCCTCCCAGTGTCATGTGACTTGATAGTATTACAAGGTCTCAGATGTGCATGGAGATCAGGTGTGCTAAATTTGGTGGTATCGCTCTCACTCTTGCATATTGGTCACTGGAAGTTCAACATGGCACCTCATGGCAAAGAACTCTCTGAGGCTCTACCTAAAGATGGCCTAGGCTATAGGAAGATTGCCAAGACCCTCAAACTGAGCTGCAGCACGGTGGCCAAGACCATACAGCTTTTTTACAGGACAGGTTCCACTCAGAACAGGCCTCGCCATGGTCAACCAAAGAAGTTGAGTGCACTTGCTCAGCGTCATATACAGAGGTTGTCTTTGGGAAATAAATGTATGAGTGCTGCCAGCATTGCTGCAGAGGTTGAAGGGATGGGGGGGTCAGCCTGTCAGTGCTCAGACCATACGCCGCACACTGCATCAAATTGGTCTGCATGGCTGTCTGGGGGGGTAGGGAAGTTGGAGACGTCGTTACGACCGTCGTGAGTATGTAAATAAAGGGTTTCTGTTGGAGACATATACTGCGACTCGTTCACGTGAGTTGAAGAAACCAACTGGTACCGCTCCGGACAAGACTCACCTTGGACAGGACATTTTTTCGACATACCAGAACCGGTGGCACGACGTCGAGTCAAACTCCCAGAACCGTTAGAAGGATATCGGATCCGGTAGAAATCCATCTCGGAGTCTCTCAAGAAACGGTACTCCACGGTACAACTTGAAGGTCACTGGTTATACGTTCTCACTCTCGCTATGGTGGTTTAAATCGT
>BLSH010404617.1:1479108-1508714 GCA_018402905.1 Glandirana rugosa | reverse complement strand
AAAGGTAAAGCACCTTGAAGCACAAGAGTGCGTCTGCCCAATGTTACAAAATAACACACCTCCAGGCACATGCATGATCTCAATGGACTCCTATGGGTTGTGTGAAATATAGATGTGAATATACAGAGGGTAATGAGTCATTATTTATTGTCATGAACTGGTACTATATAGAAAGACTATTAAGCTTCTTTCTCTCGGTTTTCACCACATAGTAATAATAATATATATACTATATATGTATATATATATATATATATATAAATGTAATATATATTTTATAATATTAAAAAAAAAAAGAATCTGGCCAAAACATTCTTTTATTTTCTACCCTAAAATATGCTTGGTAAGGTCTATAAGGTAGAGATGGCATACTATTGGCAATACTATTTTTATTGGCTACAAAATATTAAAAATATGAACTTTCAGTACACTAAGTTCCTTCTCCGGGCACATAAGTGGTTGTCCTAAGAATGAAAAGAAGCATTCCAAAAGCTTGCTACAAGGACAGTATTTGTATGTTGTCTCTACCTGCAAATGTATTATTGCCTAATGATACAATACCTTTTTATTTTCTTGCTAAGGAGTGACTCACATTTTTTTTATATAGTGTTTATATTGAAAGGCTTCTGTATGTTAATATTGGACTTTGACCTACATTGCTGAGAATTGAATAGGATTGTATAGCAGTGACAACTAAACACCTTCCACAGCAGACAGGTATTTATTTAAATTTCTAATATGTAAAATAATACTTTTTCTGATTTGTTGGACTTGTAGAACTACTGTGTACCATGAGCATCTGTTGACAACTACACACTACACAGAAATCATCCTCACATTTTTGCAGGTCAAACAGCTATAACAAGTGGGATCAGCCTCATTAAGCCTGCATTCACATAGGGGCGACCTGACTTCGGTGCAACTTCAGTGCGACTTCCAGCGCGACTTCAAGGACCTCAGGCGAATTTTCAACACGACTTTTGCCAGGCGACTTTGCCTTGACCATTCAGAGAAGGCAGGGAGGGGGCTGCCTAAAAATAAATTCTATTCTTTTAACTGTAAAGTCGCTTCCATGTAGATGGGGATCCGACTTGGAGGCAACTTCTATTGAATCCTATGGGCACAAGTTGGATAGAAGTCACCTAGAAGTAGTACAGGAACCTTTTCAGAAGTCGCCTTGAAGTTGGAGCGACCAGTCGTGTATATTAAGACGGCTCCCATTCATTTCAATGGGATTTCAAATGTCAAGCGACTTGAGGCAACTCAAGTCGGCTCGCAAGTCGCCCCTGTGTGAACGGGCACTTAGGTAGATGGAAATCATTTCAATTTTTGCTATAGGTTAGTCCTCACCTTTTGTTCTGATTCCATGTCTCTCCCCAGCATTATTTTATTGCTTTGGATCACAGTTCACTCCTTTGTTTATTGGGCCTCTTGCCATGCCGAATTTTGACACTGTGGGGAGCATTTTCCTTTGCAGTTGGCAGAATTCATTGTCACAGTTTTCATGGCATGAACTGGCTGCTGGTATTGCCTGAGACAATTTGTTTCCGGCCCCTTTATCCTTATTATCCATGACATTAAAAAAAAATGTCCTAAAAACGTCAGTAGCTTATCAGTGATTTTTTTCAGCTTTTACCAGCGTTATATTACTGGCGTTTTTGCGCTTTTTTTTCGCGTTTTTAAAGGGCCAGCTGTTTTTGTTCTTTTCTCAATTGATCTAAAACGTCCAAAAACGTTAGGGATCGACGTTTAGCCGCGCTTTTTGAGCGTTTGAACTTATTTACAGCTGAAAAATGTCTCTCAGAACCCACTGATCTTGGGTTTTTTTTTTACAGGTCAAAAATGTCACCGCTAAAAACAACCTATGTGTGCATGAACACATAGGATAACATGATGGAGGGTTTATTGACTGTAGAAAAAAAAGTCTGCAGCTAAAAACAGCTGCTGTAAAACAGTCAATTTGTGTGCAGGAGGCCTAAGGCTTCATGCACACTGGACGTTAAAAAAAATCCTAAAAATGTCAGTAGCTTATCAGTGATTTTTTCAGCTTTTAACAGCGTTATAATACCGGTGTTTTTGTGCGTTTTTAAAGGAACAGCGTTTTTTTTTCCTCAATTGATCTAAACGTCCAAAAACGCTGGGGATTGATGATTAGCCACGTTTTTGAGCATTTGAACATTTTTAGGCTTCATGCACACAGGACGTTAAACGTCAGTAGGTTATCAGTGATTTTTTTCAGCTTTTACCAGCATTATATTACCAGCGTTTTTGCGCGTTTTTTCGCATTTTGAAAGGGCCAGCGTTCTTTTTTTTCCCTCAATTGATCTAACACGTCCAAAAACGTTGGGGATCAACATTTTTGTGCGTTTTTGAGCATTTTAATGTTTTTATAGCTGAAAAATGTCTCTCAGAACCCTCTGGTCTTAGGTTTTTTTTACAGCTCAAAAACGTCACTGCTAAAAACAGTTGATAACAGCCTATGTGTGCATGAACACATAGGATAACATGAAGGAGGGTTTATTGACTGTAGAAAAAAACGTCTGCAGCTAAAAACGGCTACTGTAAAACAGTCAAAAAACTCCCTCTGTGCATGAGGCCTAAGGGGTAACAATGCAGAGCATTACTGGCCTGTAGATTCAATCTCCTCTATTAACCACTTGCCTACCGCACGCCGCAGCGTAACGGCGTCAAGGTGGTTCGTTATTGCAAACTGCCATCACAGGACGGCGGCCGCGATAACTAGCATTGTGAGCGCGTGCGCTGCCGAAGGTGCGCCCGCACGCTCACTGTGTTTGGGGGGAGCCAGGGAGGGGGTGCGGCGGACTCGATCGCCGCCGGCTACCTGCGATGAAAGAGCGGAGGTCCGTGTAAGTAAACACGGACCTCCGTTCTGTGAGAGGGGGAAGTGCTGTGATCACAGCCTTCCTCTACATGGAAGCTGTGATCACTTCCCTTCCCCTGCTAGGGCAGCCCACACACAGTTAGAACACGCCCAGGGAGGAACACAGTTAACCCTTAGAGCGCCCCCTGCAGGTTAACCCTTTCACTGCCAATGGCATTTACACAGTAATCAGTGCATTTTTATAGCACTATTCGCTGTATAAATGCCAATGGTCCCAAAAAAGTGTCAAAATGGTCCGACATGTCCGCTGAAATATTGCAGTACCACTAAAAATCGCAGATCGCCGCCATTACTAGTAAAAAATAAATAAATAAATAAAAACTCCAGAAATTAATTCATATCATCCCTAAACGCGGCAACTTTTGTACAAACCAATCAATAAACGCCGATTGCGATTTTTTTTACCAAAAATATGAGGATGAATATAAATCGGCCAAAACCGATGAAAAAAAATGTTTTTTTATATATTTTTTTTGGATTTGTATTTTATCAAAAAGTAATAAATTTGGGTCTTTTTGTAAAATTGTCGCTCTTCTTTTGTTCATAGCGGCGATCAGAAATGACGCAGAGGTGATCAAATACCACCAAAAGAAAGCTCTATTTGTGGGAAAAAAAGGACGTAAATTTTGTTTGGGTACAACGTCGCACGACCACGCAATTCTCAGTTAAAGCGACGCAGTGCCGAATCGCAAAAAGTGCTCTGGTCCTAACCTGGGAAATCTTTCCGGGGCTGAAGTGGTTAAGCATGTTATTGCTCCATATTATGCCAGTTTTACCAATCTATTGTTTGGTCCAACATTGTTCTCCTTTTCTGGTTTTGGCCCGTCACACTTTGTTCTTATATTTAGTTCTTGTTCGCAGCTGTTTTG
Source organism: Glandirana rugosa (assembly GCA_018402905.1). Lineage (NCBI taxonomy): Eukaryota > Metazoa > Chordata > Amphibia > Anura > Ranidae > Glandirana > Glandirana rugosa. The sequence goes on along the minus strand of BLSH010404617.1, from coordinate 1,504,943 downwards.
CCGCCAGGTGAATGCCTAGATTTTCAAATTTGTCCACAGGATTGGTGGCATTGTTGTCCGCCACTGGGGTCTTGAGGAAGATAACAGTATTTATTAAGACCTTAATCTCGGCCTACAATCTGGTGTCTGGCAGGTGCTAGCTGCAGTGGGGCGCTCGTCAGTGTACCACTGACTTGTGTGTGACGGTTTTGACCTTGCCAGCAATTGATGTAGCTTTATGGGCTATGCCCTCAAGTTAAATTGCCTAATGCCTGTCTGGCACTGATGGTAAGGACAGGCCTCTTAGACTATGTGAGTTTATGTTTTATGGGTGCACATGGTATACTGTGGCTGGCAATCTTGTTTGGTACATTTGGAAAGTTGTACTTTTGAAAAGTTCAATAAAGCTGTGGCCTTGCCCTATTTCCAACTGAATCAGTTTCAGTGTCTTTTTGTGGGGGCAAGGTATTGGTTATTAATTGGTCATAAATGAGCCTATGCTTCTCAGAAGTGATGAAAGCCTCTTGAACCGTCTTTACGGAAAGGGAGCCTTGACTGCTGGAAGCATGGCATCACTGTGGGGGTGAACATAAAAGGGAAGTTAAGTAGCTCCCTTAGGAGAAGGCTATGCTGAGGCACATCCAACTGCTCTGAGGAGATTCCAGCTGTCAAGAGTTGTCCACCCTCCTGCCCATTGTGATGTTTTGTCACAGCTTTATTGGCCTTGCCAGCAATTGATGTAGCTTTATGGGCTATGCCCTCAAGTTAAATTGTCTAATGCCTGTCTGGCACTGATGGTAAGGACAGGCCTTTTAGACTATGTGAGTTTATGTTTTATGGGTGCACATGGTATACTGCGGCTGCCAATGTTGTTTGGTACATTTGGAAAGTTGAAGTTGTACTTTTTAACCACTTCCTTACTGGGCACTTAAACCCCCCTCCTGCCCAGACCAATTTTTGGCTTTCAGCGCTGTCGCATTTTGAATGATAATTGCGCGGTCGTGCGACGTTGTACCCAAATAAAATTTGCGTCCTTTTTTTCCCACAAATAGAGCTTTCTTTTGGTGGTATTTGATCCCCTCTGCGTCATTTCTGATCGCCGCTATAAACAAAAAATGAGCGTCAATTTTGCAAAAAAGAACAATATTTTTTACTTTTTGCTAAAGTACAAATCCATTTAAAAAATTATTCATCGGTTTTGGCCGACATATATTCTTCTACATATTTTTGGGGAAAAAAAAAATCACAACCGGCGTATATTGATTGGTTTGCGCAAAAGTTATCGCGTCTACAAACTGGGAATTGATTTATGGCGTTTTTATTATTTTTTTTTTTTTACTAGTAATGGCGGCGATCTGCGATTTTTATCGGGACTGCGATATTGGGGCAGAAATGTCGGACATTTTTTACACAATTTTTGGGACCAATGACATTTATACAGCGATCAGAAATTTAAATGTCCACTGATTACTGTGTAAATGTCATTGGCAGTGAAGGGGTTAACCAGCAGGGGGCAGTGTAGGGGTTAAATATGTTCCCTGGGTGTGTTCTAACTGTGGGGGGGCAGGGCTGGCCGGGACATAACAGATCTAACTGATCCCAGTGACAGGGATCAGTAGATCTGCTATGTCCCCTGTCAAAGAACGGGGAACCGCCATGTTTACAACGGCGGTTCCCCGATCTGAGGCTCCTGAAAGTGATCGCGGGTCTCGGGCGGACATCGAGTCCGCCCGACCCGCGGGCACGCTCGCGCAGCGTGCGGCGCGCGCCGCCGCTGCCTCCAGGGGGCACGCGGGAGCATGCGCAGTGGAGGACGTCCATGGATGTCCTCCAGGCATTTCAGGTCCGCGCTGGAGCCGTATTTCGGCAATAGCGCGGACCTGGAGGGGTTAATAAAGCTGTGGCCTTGCCCTATTTCCAACTTAATCAGTTTCCCTGTCTTTTTGGGGGGGGCAAGGTATTGGTTATTAGCTGGTCATAAATGAGCCTATGCATCTTAGCAGTCAAGCCGATTGCTTCCTGTATAGCGTCAGCTCCTGTCACAGGCAGAGTGATACTAAATGCGCTTCGCCTGGGACAGCAACAGCCAGCACCTGCAGACTACCTGCACTGAGCTATAGATCTCTGTTATTACCGGCGGGTTCAGTGCACTTTCTGAAAGTGCACTACACCTGCAGGATATAATGGAAGTCTATGGCAAAGTGCAGCTAACCTGCAAGAAAACCACAGATGCACTGCGCTGCTCCGGCGGTGTGGGTAAACCACAGAGCATCAGTGTGAAAGTAGACTTAGGCCCCTTTCACACAATCAGTCTGACCCAATCGGACCCTCCATTCACCTCTATGGAGTGAACTGCTAAAAAAACAGAAGGGGATGCATCCCCTTCAGTCTAGGCGGATCGGATTGGATGGCCCATAGGGTAGAGTGGGCTGTGTCCGTTCTGCATATACAGAGTGCACACGGACCTGTCATCCACCCGTTCCGCTGATTGTGGCCTGCGACCGGTTACCTAAGTGGCCCTCACTCTTCAAAAGGTTGGGCACCCCTGATCCCACCCCTTTAGGCTGGCCACAGATGTGAAGTTTTTTTGTGCAATTGTCTGTCCAATGGTGATGATTTGACAGACTTGCACAACAAATAATTTATGCACATAAACTGCAAGACAACTGAGAAACCTGTCACATTGAGCAAACAGATCTTCAAAGTGGTTGCAAAATAAGTTGTACAAAATCATCATTAAAATATATCTAAAGACATTTTTAACCACTTGCTTACTGGACACTTAAACCCCCCTCCTGCCCAGACCAATTTTCGGTTTTCAGCGCTGCCGCATTTTGAATGACAATTGTGCCGTTGTGTGACGTTGTACCCAAACAAAATTTTTATCATTTTTTCCCCACAAATAGAGCTTTCTTTTGGTGGTATTTGATCACCTCTGCAGTTTTTATTTTTAGCACTATAAACAAACAAAGAGTGATGATTTTGAAAAAAAGAACAATATTTTTTTACTTTTTGCTATAATAAATATCCCCAAAAATATATATATATAAAAAAAAAAATTATTCTTCAGTTTTGGCCGATATATATTCTTCTACATATGTTTGGTAAAAAAAAAAAACAAAAACGCAAATCGGCGTATATTGATTGGTTTGCGCAAAAGTTATCGCATCTACAATGGCAATTGATTTATGGCATTTTTATTATTTTTTTACTAGTAATGGCGGCGATCTGCAATTTTTATCGGGACTCCATTATTGCAGCGGACATGTCGGATATTTTTGACACTTTTTTGGGACCAATGACATTTACACAGCAATCAGAAATTTAAATAGCCACTGATTACTGTATAAATGTCATTGGCAGTGAAGGGGTTAACTGTGTTCCCTGTGTGTGTTCTAACTGTATGGGGGTGGGGCTACCAGGGACATAACAGATCTAACTGATCCCGATCACAGGGATCAGTAGATCTGCTATGTCCCCCCTCACAGAATGGAGAACCGCCGTGTTTACATTGGCGGTTCCCCGTTCTGCAGCTCTGACAGGCCCATGCAGTGTGCGGCGGCCGCGAGAGTGCGCCACCGCCGGCTGTGAGTGCGTGCGGGGAGAGCACAAAGGGGCGGACGTCCATGGACGGCGGCCGGGCAATTCAGATCCGCACTGTAGCCGTCTTTCGGGTATAGCGCAAATCTATACTGGTTAAAATTTCTTGGATAGAATGGGGAAGGGTTAAAACTGCTATAATTTTTTCTTCTGCCAACTGTGTCTCAAAAGGGAGATTTTCCCTCACTTTCTGTATTGTATACTAGGAGTGACAGATATTTTTACAGCGTGAGGAATATCCCCTTTTAAAAAGTTTTCATAGACGATTTCTCCTTTATTCTTATTCTGGGGCAACTCAAAGTTTTGAATTTGTCCTTACTTTCATGCCCAGTGACTTTGGCAAGGGATGCCATACGTATAAATGAGCCCTTAGACAGCTGTCACCAGAACAATGGCCCCATTGGAAGATTTCCCCTTTATTCCTGTTCTTGACTTTATTCACTTTCATTCCCGGTGACATTGGTGATCAGGACAATTAGAGAGATGGATCTCTCCAATGGGGGCATAGACAACAATAAAAACCTGAAAGTTTTGCCTTTACTTAGACTTTAACGATGCCCATCACTACGCATACTGTAGGCCATGGGTGCTTAACCTGTGGCTCTCCAGCTGTTGCGTAACTAAAAGTCCCATCATGCTTCTGACTTTGGGAGTCATGCTTTTGCAATACGTCATGGGACTTGTAGTTCCACAACAGCTCGAGGGCCAGAGATTGAGCACCCATGCTATAGACATAAACATGACTGCTCACCTGAGCGGAGTATTTATAATCATGAAGCACCTGACCAGGATACATACTGGAGGACAGTCATGTTAATCTAACCCACTATCTTATGTTTCTGGTTTTTCTAATTCTTTTCACTATAGTTTGGTAGTTGCATAAAGTAGCTTCTCATGACGGAACACTTAAAGTGGAAGTAAACTTCCATGGATTATTTGCACCTATAGGTAAGCCTATAATAAGGCTTACCTATAGGTACTGTAAATATCTCCTCAATGTGCACCATTTAGGAGATATTAACTATATATGCAGCCAATGACATCTTCGGCACTTGCGCTCTGAAGGAACAACTACCCATGACCAGCGGCTCCTGCATGCATGTGCGGGAATGACGTCACGCGGCTCCGGCCAGTCACACAGCCAGGGTCTGCAGACCCAGAAGGAAGACGGGTGAAGATGGATGTAGCCTCCAGTGATGACAATGAGGGCTTTGTTTGCAGGTAAGTTTCACATAATGTGCTATGCGATGCATACTAGCACATTATGCCTTTGCTTTGCAGGTTTGGAAGAAAAAAATAGGCAGCACTTTACTTCCTCTTTGAGGCTGGGTTCACACCTATACGAATTGGATGCGGCTTACACTGCATCCGATTCACATGACACATGAAAGAACATTGCTTTCTATTGTGCCTGTTCACATATGTCCGATACAGCCGGGTGTGGATTCAGTGCGAATAGAAAAAGAGTCCTGTCAGTTTTCTGAGCAGTGCGGTCCGGCTCAGGTGTGAATTCAGGCCCATTGACGTCTATGGGAATGCTTCTAAATTGCACGCCATTCAGTTGTGAACAGAATAAAATCCTGAACAGATACTGACGTAAACCTGACCTGATCTTGATCAAAAACTGACCTGAAACTCTGAACAACTACTTTGTCAATTAGCTGTGAAAACAGAGCTTTAAATTTGCACCGCACATGTGTGACCCCAGCCTAAAGCTGTAAGTGAAACAGGTTTATACTTACCTGCTCTGTGCAATAGTATTGCACAGAGAGGCCTCAAACCTCCTCTTTTGGGGTCCCCTTTTTGCATTCTCTGCCCTCCTCTTCTTAGTCTGCCCCCTTAGCAATCCGTTTCCTCCCACACTCCAAAAGACATGCTGGTAGGTTAAAGTGATACTAAACAATCATTTTAAAAAAAATAAAAATAATAAACACACCTTTACTTACCTGCTCTGTGCAATGGTTTTGCACAGAGCAGCCCCGATCCTCTTCTTCTGGGGTCCCACGCCGGTGCTCCAGGCCCCTCCTCTTCACCGGATGTCCCCACAAAAAGCCGCTTTCCATTGGGGCACCCCTGCGGGCTCGCTCCCAAGTCCCGCTGCTGTGTACATTGACAGCGGGACTCGGCCCCACCCCCCGCTTTCATGTCACAACTTTTGATTGACAGTTCCGGGAGTCAATGGCTCCCGCTGCTATCAATCTGTCCAATGAGGAGAATGACAGCAGCTGGAACCGCTGCACACGTGCACGTCGCTGGATTGGATTGGGCTCAGGTAAGAAAAAGGGGGGGGGGGTTCTGGGTAACTACAGCACAGAGGTGCTTGTTGTAGAGGACTTTACAGCTGGGCACTGGAGAGGTATGGCAGCAACAGCAACTCTTAAAAAATCAAGCCTTAATAGTGCTCAAAGAAAAATAAAAAATGCCATAGTGCAGACAGTCTAAAAAGTATCACATTTATTGTGCAGACAAATGCCTACTTACAACAGGACTGAGATCCAGCGCATTGGAAAAAACACAGCGTGATGACTGTTGCAACTGGCATCCGTTCGTCTCCTCCTGGCGGCGGATGTGACGTGGATGGCTACGACAGGCCGGAAATGACGTCAACGCGTTTCGCTCCCAAGTTTAGAGCGTCATCACGTGATGACGCTCTAAACTTGGGAGCGAAACGCGTTGACGTCATTTCCGGCCTGTCGTAGCCATCCACGTCACATCCGCCGCCAGGAGGAGACGAACGGATGCGAGTTGCAACAGTCATCACGCTGTGTTTTTTCCAATGCGCTTGATCTCAGTCCTGTTGTAAGTAGGCATTTGTCTGCACAATAAATGTGATACTTTTTAGACTGTCTGCACTATGGCATTTTTTATTTTTCTTTGAGCACTATTAAGGCTTGATTTTTGAAGAGTTGCTGTTGCTGCCATACCTCTCCAGTGCCCAGCTGTAAAGTCATCTACAACAATCGCTTGTTTGACCTGTTGACTGCAAAGCAGCAGGTCCACGCCTTAGGGTGAGTGGGGACCCAAGAGGGGAGTGAGCACCTGGCACCTTCGTTGCACTTTTATGCACATGGCAACTTTATGAGCACTATCGTCACTTTTTCCACAGAAGGCACTTTATTAATTCAATATGTGGGGAGGCGCTGAATGTTGTGTTGTTTATATATTGACTAAGCGGGTCCGCTTGGGATTGCAGTAGCCCCCTAGCAGCCTTAATTGGCTGTTCCATCAAATTATATGGATTATATTATATTTATGTACAGATTTCTATTATAGTATTTATTTACACTTTTTCACTGTAATTGTTCCACGGCGCAATAGAGTTTTTGGTTTACAGCACAGAAGGTTCTTCACCTTACATACAGTAGATTGCAATAAGGTGAAAAACCTTAAGGCTTTAGAACCACTTTAATTGGATACTGGTAGTACTACTGCAGACATCCTGCTCACTGTATTTGATTGACAGCAGCACGAGCCAATGGCTCCCACTTTCATCAGCAAAGCCCATGAGACCAGGAAGAGGGGAGAGAAGACTTGCAGCTGGCCAAAGAGCTGGATCATAGCATGCATTAAGGTATAAAAAAACTTTTGTGTTTACAACCACTTTAAACCCAAAAGCAAACATACTGCAGCTTACCAATTCTTAGACGCAATGTCTGCATTAATTTTCTTTTTTAGGCATCTGCTGCCCTCTACTGTCTAAAATAAATGTTCTGCTTTAAATCATAAACACTTCCTGTTTCTGGGCTGCTGTGTTGGAAACCCCACAAAGGAGGAAGTAGGGAAAGAGAGTCTGGGACCACATGCCATGGAAGAGCTGTTGCTGATCCAGACCAGATGCAGGTAAATTAGGCAAATGTTCCTGTGTTTAATAGTTTACTAATGTTGCTTATAGGTGCTGGGTGTATAAAGACTGCTGACAGGCGTATATCTGTGCGATGGCTGCATTCATTTTCTTTTGTAGGCATCTGCTGCCCTCTACTGCCTATATTTGTAAATAAATGTGCTGCATTATATCATATACAGGTGCATCTCATAATAGAATATTAGCAAAAAGTTAATTAATTATAGTAATTCAATTTAAAACCTGAAACTCGTATATTTTATATAGATGTGTTACAGACAGAGTGATATATTTCAAGGATTTTTTTCCTTTAATTTTGCTGATTAGGGCTTACAGCTAGCGAAAACCCAAAATTCTGCATCTCAGAAAATTTGAATATTACATATGACCAATAAAAAAAAAGGATTTTTAATACAGAAATGTTGGCTTACTGAAAAGTATGTCCATGTACAGTATAGTATGCACTCAATACTTGGTCGGGGCTCCTTTTGCATGAATTACTGCATCAATGCAGTGTGGCATGGAGGCGATCAGCCTGTGGCACTACTGAGGTGTTATGGAAGCCCAGGTTGCTTTGATAGCGGCCTTCAGCTCATCTGCATTGTTGGGTCTGGTGTCTCCCATCTTCCTCTTGACAGTACAAGCACAGTGATACCATGATTAATATACCAGGTATTGATACTTTTGGCAGTCTGGGCAGGTGCCAAGTCCATGCAGCTACTAGGGACTAAGAAGCAGAGTAGATAGACTGACTCTGAATTCCAATGTCAGACCATAATTTCTGCTGCTGAAAAGCTGCATTCCAGGCTGGTTGGACAATAGTTCGAGGATCGCCCCATCATTGCTGATTTTGTCTTCCAGGCTTTGACACCAAGACAGATACTGCATCATGATCAATCTCAGGGGGCCCTGCAAATGGGCTTTCCTGCAACATTAATCTGATAGTTTCCCTATTAATAATTTTATACCATATTGTAAAGTGCTATGCAAATTGTTGGCACTTTTTAAATCCTGTATAATAATCAACCCGGTCATATGTCAACAATTCCACCAGGACTTCTGCCAGACCATTGTTGATATTGCCTTATGTATGCACTGCTATTACCCTTTCATTATATAAAGTTTGTATTATTCTTATACTAGTGTGCGTCTATATATTTGTGGTTAATGTTATAAGCTGGCTGCAGTAGTTCCTCTTTTCCCAATTACTTTAATTAGCTTACTGGTTAATTCGTTTTATTATTTAGCCACAGATTTAGTGCAATATCCTGTTTGAGGAGGGCCATTTCTCATAAGTTCCCCTCAAAAGAGGGCTACACTTTCTTTTAGTTTCACCTGGTGATCCAGCCACTAAGTCTGTTGTTTTTCAACGTAACAAGCTGTCCTACAGATGTAGCAGTTGCAAGGCTAAGACAAACCATATACCACTGACAGGGGTTGCTTACAACGATCAGCTTATATATATATATATATATATATATATATATATATATATAAAACCTTTATCCCAAAAATAAAACAACTATTGCTGTACCTGCTTAAAAAATGTTAGCTGAAGTCCGGCTTCAATTTGTTTGCATATCTAAATCTGTCCAAAAGGTGTCTCTGTTGCTCCTTCATCCAGCTTATAGTCACCCTAATATAGGAGGTGTGTTACTGGCCAGATCACCAGGTGAAAACAGAGGGAAAAAAATCTTTAAAAAAGAAAAAAGAAAGCCAGTGCAGCCACCACATCTAAGGATTGGTAAACTGCAATATATTACATTTTTGGTTTTCATAGTGCTTTAGGCTATGTTCACACTAATCAAATACGAAAATCACAGTGGTTTCATTATGACTTTGCCCTGCGACCTCATGTCCGACTTCCATGCAACGTCAATGAACAGTATTACGATAAAAAAAACGCTCCTCCTTAGACACCGTCTCTTGCCATTCTGTCAGCTCCGGTGTCTGACAGTTCTTTAACTTTGGGGCATAGCCATGCCGTGACCCCACCCCATTGTGACATCATGGAACAATCATGCCCCATAGCTATATAAGAACTGTCAAACATGGGAGCTGACAGCATGGCGGGAGCCAGCGTCGGGAGCGTTTTTTTAATCGTGGTCGCGGTGGAGGAAGACATCACGATTGACGTTGGATCTACATCAGGGGACATTATTCATTTTCACTAAAGGACTTGTCAAAAACTGCCTCGTGTTTTTTGTTACACTACACTTTTTTGTTGGTGAATGGGAAGGTTAACTATGTACCCCATACTCATGGAGGGGGGGGGGGTTAAGATCTGGAGCCGCCCTTCCTAAAGGGGGCTTACAGATTCCGATAAGCTCCCTGACTGCAGACCCCCACTACCACAGCCCACGGTTGTGGGGAAGAGACCCTTGTCGCCCATTAACAAGGTGGGGAGGTGCTTTGGGGTGGGGGGGCAGATCCTTTGATCGTCCTTGTTGTTAACCCCTTCCCTGCCAATGTTATTAGTACAGTGACAGTGCATTTTTTTAGCACTGATCACTGTATTAGTGTCACTGGTCCCCAAAAAGTATCAGTTAGTGTCCAATTTGTCCATGGCAATGTCGCAGTCCTGCAATAAGTCGCTGATTGTAGCCATTAATAGTAAAAAAAAAAATTATAATACATAAAGAAATATATCCCAGTTTGTAGACTCTATAACTTTTGGGCAAACCAATCAATATACGCTTATTGGGATTTTTTTTTAACCAAAAATATGTAGCAGAATACATATTGGCCTAATTTGATGTAGAAATTTTAACATTTTTTATTGGGTATGTTTTATAGCAGAAAGTAAAAAATATTGTTTTTTTTTTTTTTTCAAAATTGTCATTTTTTTCTTGTTTATAGCACAAAAAATAAAACCTGCAGAGGTGATTAAATACCACCAAAAGAAAGCTCTATTTGTGGGGAAAAAAAGGACATTGTTTATATTTCAGTACAGTGTTGCACGACCGTGCAATTGTCAGTTAAAGTAACAGTGCTGTATCACATAAAATGGCCTGGTAAGGAAGGGGGTAAAACCTTCCGGCGCTCAAGTGGTTAAACTTTATCATCAGATATATTATACTCCTTCACAACTATATAAGTTGAAATGTAAACACTCCCACATTGTTTTCATGGCTGTAGTCAAGAAGCTGACTTTGTTCATTATTGCTCTGCTCTCGCGTTCATTAATTATGGTCAGAGATTAATGGGTTTATTGAGTCATCATCAGGCCTGCCCAATATACAATATCCAAAGGTGTGCTTATTAGAATTAGTAGAGAAGCACCCAATCAGTTCACATTGTAAGAAACTAATGAGACAAAAATGAGAAATGAGAAAAGAAAAACAAAAACATACTATTAACCTTTTAAATGGGATGAGAGGAGTACCCGGGATCTGGATTAATATCACGCTTGATGGAAGGATAACAATTGTTTATTGAGAGTAAAGAATGTACAGATCGATTCAATGCATTTCAGGGAAATTGTCTCCCCTTATTCAGGGCTAAAATACAAGCATAAAAACAAAAGAATAAAGAATGCAGTCAGTTTTGTTATACAAGTATCACGCTAGAACAAAAAATGGTATACATAATGCAGAGGCTGGAGTAGATTACATTTATAAGATGCACACTCATTACCCATTTATCATTATCATGATTGTTTTTAATCAAAATATTTTAGCTGTGCGCATCATATACTTGTAATCCACTTTGATTCTGCTTATATACACCCTTATTTGTTCTAGCACGATACTTGTATAACAAAAACTGACTGTACATTCTTCATGCTTGTGTTTCTATGCTTGTATTTTAGCCCTGAAGAAGTGGGAAGCCATTCCCCAGAAACACGTTGGCTCAATTTGTACAGTCTTTACTCTCAATAAACGATTGTTATCCTTGCATCATGTGTCTCAGTTCTACAAACGCAGAATGCTCCTCCATTCACATTTAAATATCTTTTCTACTGAAGTGGCATCACAGTCATACCAATTAGGTAGCAGGTCATACTTCCAAAAGGTCCAACGCCACCATTCATCCATGGAACCACATAATACAGACCAAGAAAAACCTAACCAGTCCAGCGTGGTCTCTAGCTCATACTATTGACCTGGAAAAGTTCTTCTCCGGCTTCTCTTTCTAAATGGAAATATTTAATAATGCCCTTCCTTTTTACCCGTTTACATATACTGATAGGGGTTTCCCCAAGCGATTTGAAAATCTGGTGTCCATGGACAACTTCAGTGGTTAAGTATGGCTGAATCGGGAAGACTATAAATTGTCTACATAAATTGACTCTGATTATAGTACTTACCATGGCTATCTATCATACTAATAATCTACTGAAGGACAACAGTTTGTGAACTGTGTTAACCGTTTTGCAATATGTTTGTCCATCTAAAACTCAATAAACAGCATCTAAAAAGAATGAAAATAAAACAAATACAAGGTATATATGATAATGGATCTCTAGGGATGCAGTTGAATACAGGTACCTGAATCTGTGTGGGTGGGCATGGGTTGCAATCGTTACACCAGGGAAGATATTGGAGAACATTTCAGTTGTATTTCCCATGTACTACAAGAAAGTGCACAGTCTCCAATGCCCATGGCACCAGGGAATTTAGAATTATGTCATATGCACACTCCAACCAATATATCCAACTTGTAAGCTGGACTGTGGTGGACCTTATAAAGGTCTAAACATCTGTCTGCAAATACACATGGATAGACACACACGTGTTCTCATGTTAATAAATCAGTTTTCTTTATTTTGTTATATATTAATAAGACTTCTTCATATCTAAGTGACGGATGTAATATCACTGGGCAGTGGTCTTGTTAAAAGTCACAATTTTCTACAAGCACTTTCCTGATGGAGCCTCTGTGGGAAGTACCTGTGGACACCTACAGAGGCCTTGCCTTAATATATAATTAGAGATGACAGTTCTGATTGTCACATTCTGAATCAACCATGGACCATTTCAATTACCCGATTTGTTCCTGAAGACTGCCCAAATGATCTCTTCTATGGTGGAATTAAATGTGGTCTCAAATGTGGATCTTCTCCCTACAGGGCCTCTCACAGAGGGTAGCCGATGGCTGCAGAAAGGGAAGGAAGGGTGCTGCCGAGGTAAACAGGACACAAACTTCCCTGACTGCAGAAAAAAGGCTCCTCCATCTTTACAGTAATCTTTGTAACTCTTCTTTGGTCGTTTTAGTCATCCTTGTCTTTGGCTCCGTGTTTCAGAATGCGGGTGAACTCCACATAGTTGAAGTTGCCTTTTTTGTCAATCGGTGCTTCTCTGTACATCTCATCCACTTCCTCATCTGTAAAGCGATCACCCATTGTGGTAAGGAGCTCACGTAAATGGTCCTCATGGATGAAACCTGAAAAGAAGAGTGGTGACAAGGTTGAGCAGCTCAAGTCGTGAAGATCCTTATACAAGGACTGAGGTGCAAATTGTACTTTGTTCTGAGCTTTTAAGCCAGCCATAGACTGTTCGAATCTCGGCCAGTCCCTTCTGAACCAGCATGAAGCTATGTATGGGCAAGCTGAATGTACCAAAGTTGATCGATCAACTTGGGTACAACCAGACTTTCGGATTTTACATGCGATTGATCGATCAACTTAGGAAAAAACGAACTGTCGGATTTTACATGTTGATGGGGGAGTCAAACAATTTTCTTTCCTGAAAGAAAATTGCTCTATGGCTGGCTTTAGATTGGCAAATGAGAAGAAAACTAGACGGATTAATACCATGACCGCCTTAGTATGAAAAATAACTTTATAGTTTATTTACTTTGTTGTGCAGATGTTTAAAGGGAAAATACACATTTGGGTTCATTTTAATTTCATTTTTTTAAAGCCTATTTCTACCAAAATGTCTTACTTAATCACCCCCCCCCCATCAGTACTTGCTCTCCATGCTGTAGTGCTGCATTTGACATCGCCCCCCACGCCACTGGCTGGCACTCCAGTTCTAGGTTGAACGCAATGTAATGATCCATTGTCATTCAACACACTTCTGATCTTTCTGCTCTATTCACTTTTAGGTCCTTGAAAAGTTGACACTAGTACCATGATGGCGAATGTGAATCCATATTTAGAAATACACGTATTTTTTATTTTAGGTGTGTTTTTAGCATGGACATTTTACATGCACTGTGCTACTTTGTTTAAACCATTTCCAGGAAGTGTTCATGTCAAACATTTACAACCAGGATATATTTCATGACTTCAGCACTCACAAAACACAGTTAAATCAGATCTCTACCCTATTTTTTTTTCAGACCAATCCAAACTTTATTGCGGGTTATAACCATTTCAGATACTCACCTGTTCAGCGCATCCAGCATTGTCCTACAGAATCCTCTCAGAATGCTTCCCCAGCTTGGTCCCACATCATCTTCTAGTAGGGAGGCCCACTGGTTCTTCTGGGTTCAGCCGCTAGGCCTCACGATGATGCACCGCTAGGCCCTTACTCCTACTCTGTCTCAACACATATCCCAGGAGGCACCACGGGCATAATGCATATCATTCACTTTGGCAAACAAAATCTTGAACTACTTTTGAATGACATGCCGTCAAAATGTACTGAGAATTTTCAGATGGATTTTCATTGGAGAATCTACTAGTGTATAGCCTAGGAGAGTGACATGGATGGGGGTGGGCCTTAAGTCTTTACATATGAAAAAAATAAATTGTGCACTATGTATGTTGAGGAGGGTTGAAGGTGTTGAGAGGAGGGAACTTAAATTTGAGAATGAAGATTCGCTTTAACAAGTAAATGCGAGGGACGAAATTACAAATGGGGCAAGGGAGGAGGTGAAATCCTTGTGGTTGGAGCTCCAAAGGGAGGAAAATAATGGGAAAGTAATAGTGGGCGAACGCTACAGGCCCTCTAACCTCAGGGAGGAGTCTCACCTCCTATCACAGCTAGGAAGGGCGGCAAGACAGGGCAATGCCATTATAATGGGGGATTTTAATTATCCAGATATCAACTGGGTGGAAGGAACTACCCATTCATCAAAGGCTCACCGTTTCCTAAATGTCATACACAGTTAGTGAATGCACCAACAAGAGACAATGCATTACTAGATCTAATGATTACAAACAGTACAGACATGATCGCGGATGTGGAAATTCGGGGCAACTTAGGAAACAGCGATCACAGGTCAATTACATTCAGTATAAATGACAGAAACAAGAAGCACAAGGGTAATATAAGCACACTGAACTTGAAAAGAGTCAACTTCCCTAAACTGTGCTTGTTGCTACACAATATTAAATGGGATAAAATCCTAGAAGGAAAAAATGGGAATGCTTTAAGAGCATACTAAATAAAGGTATTAGCTCAAATGAAACCTAGGTGGCTAAACGTGAACGTAAAATGCATATAAAAGCAAAACAAAAGGCCTTAAAAAAAAAGTCTGAGGGATCATTCTCAGCATTCCAACAATAAAAGGAATGTAATGAGAAATGTAAGAGCAATCAGGGCAGCTAAAATAGACCACGAAAGGCACATAGAGAAGAGTAAAAACATCACAAACGTTTGAAATATATTAACAGTAAGAAAGTGAGGCCAGAGCATATTGGCCCCATAAAGGATGATAAAGGGAATTAGGTTACTAAAGACCAAGATAAGGCAAAGTTTTTAAATGCATTCCTCTCCTCAGTTTCCACAAAGGAAAAAGGGGGCTATAGTAACCAAGACTGTATAGTAACCAAGAATGCATCACAGAATGTTCTCTCATGGCTAACAGAAGCCAGTATCAGAAATATACTTGAAAAACTTAACACAAATAAGTCACCTGGACCAGATGGCTTACACCCGTGGGTCCTTAAGAAAATCAGCCAGATGATAGACCATTGTTCCTATTTTTTATGGACAGTTTACTGACTGGAATGGTACCAGCTGATTGGAGAAAAGCCAACGTGGTACCAATATTTAAAGAAAGACTGCAATATATCCCTGGAAACTAAAGGCCAGTCAGCCTAAAATCAATAGTGTGTGATTATGTCCAAGAATTTGCTAATGAAAACAGTATCCTTAGTAGCAATCAGCGTGGATTCATGAAGGATCGTTCTTGCTAGACCAATCTATTCTACATTCTGCAAAGAAGTGAGCGGCCATTTAGATAATGGAAGGCCTGTGGATGTGGTGTACCTCGATTTTGCAAAGGCATTTGATACAGTTCCCCACAAACTGGCTACAGTCATTAAAATATGAATGCAAGTTACTCGCTAGGGGGAGAACCTCTGGGGGAATCCAGGATGGAAAATGATCTGGACGTCCAGTTCTGGGCACCAGTCCTCAAGAAGGATGTGCTGGAACTGGAAAGAGTTCAGAGAAGGGCAACAAAGAGAATAAAAAGGGACTAGAGGATCTCAGCTATAGGGAAAGACTACAAGCATTTAACTTATTCTCTCTGGAGAAGAGACGCTTCACGCTTGAGAGGGGATATGATAGCGATATATAAATACCTTACTGATGACCCTAGCATAGGGAAAAAACTTTCAGTTTAAAAAGACATGCGGCTATTCACTGAAATCGGAAGAAAACCGGTTTAATCTTAATCTGCGTAGAGGGTTCAGGGTGGTATCAGCAGGGAGTGTGGATAGTTTAAGAAAACTATTAGATGGGCATCTTACTGATCACAGCATACAGGGATATACAACTTATTTTTGATATACAAACACACACCCATACAGATTGAACTGGATGGACTGGTGTCTTTTTTCAGCCTGACTATGTAACATGTGCGAAGTTGTTTTTATAAGAATTTGTTTGAATTTTTCTGTGTATTTCTACCCATGTTACTGCAAAAATGCTACCTGATGTACACAGTGGTTTGTGTGTTTCAAAGAAAACCTGTACTAAAAGAATGTGTAGGCTGACCTCTCCCTAAAAATGCTAGCTGACTTAAGCCGGCCATACATCAACTGAAATTCGGCCGGTTCAGCAGGGACCAGTCAAATTTCAATCCATGTATGAGTAGCCTGTCAGATTTTCCCTGTTTGATCAGAACCGCTGGCTATACCCGGCAGCACTGATCAGTGTATTCTGACGGTGGTTAAACACATCAGAATACAATGGCTCCGCGGGGAGGATTCCCACATCCACCTCTAGTATATAGATGGAGGAATTGAGTCATTTTTTTGTAGTTTTACCCGATGGTTGAATGAAATAAAAATGAATCATCTATGGCCTGCTTAACTGTCCTGTTGTTTATTTGGCATACATATTGTTTTAATGACCAGAAAATAGCAATCATTACATCCAGCTAGAATCCATAAAAGGCTCTCTTTATTGGCAATTGCCAAATAAATTCAGTTTGCCTGACTGCTTGCAAGTTGATTTCATTTGCCAGATGCCAGTTAATCCTTGTTTGATGTGCCAATCGCTTCGTTCTTGCTCAGACAAGTACCGAAACATACAGACTGTCCATTCTGATTGCATTTGCTAGAAATGAACTGTGTAAAACTGGCATATGTTAAATGTTTTAATCATTAGTGGGGTCTAACTGACATTTGTTTTCAACCACAGTGATGAGCAAAGGAACACAAGGGAAATGGTTTTCTTGAACAAATTACTAATGGTTTTTGTTTGGTAAAGTCGGTTTGTTCCAAAATTGAATGTTAAAAGCAAACAAAATTTTGAAGTACTTTTGAAAGACATTTGTCACGCCATCAAATGTACTGAGCATTTTTTATATAGTTTTTCGCTAGAAAATCTACTAGTGTGTAGCCAGCTTTACAAAGCCCACTATCCTGACACGTATACAGATCTGGAGATCTACCTTCACTGCCTGCATACTTTTTCCATAAAAAAAACAGAGAAAGCCAGGCAGCATTTTCTGAAGAGGACTATGGCAGTCCTCCAATTTTCTCATGGCAGGAGTCCTTCAGGTAAAGCCACTAGTGTGTACAAGTCGGAATATCTCCAACGGGGATACAGACAACAGTAAAGGAACAGAAGCTGGGGAGATGTTAGAACCTCCTTTCAAGTTTCCACTGCCATTTACATCCTTGTTAGGGGAGGACTGCTGTGGTCACCGGCACAGAGAATATGGTTTTAGCGCTCCACGCAAACAAGTTCAATTTTGGCTGTCCATAAGTTCCTGCTCTTAAACTGGCAATTTAATCGAGGAACTTAGGATTCAATTTTTTTAAATGAATATAGCAAAGCAATCGAAGACATGAGAAGGTGGTTTCAATGGACCTTGTGGAGATGGAATCTAAATTACATTAAACAATTTGGGTGAACATGTCACAATTAGTGTCTGCTAGAGACTGTCTAATTCAATGTAAAATCCTTTATAGGATATATCTCATCCCCAACGGCTACATAAGATTTACCCCTCAATTTCATTGGGATGATGGAGATGCGCGACTGACTTTGTCCACATATTTTGGCACTGTCCCTTGATTCAAACTCTCACGTTTCATTTTTTACATTTACCACCATTTCAATCCCACTGAATGTCAACATTTGTATATTGGGCCTGGTCCACCCGTTGGCCCCTACTAGGGCGCTTAGAGTTCTACTAAGACTCTATTTTATGCTCAGAAAGCTATAATAATGGCAATAATTGAAATGGAAGTCCCCGGTGGCCTTTACGCTGGATTATTGGAAGCATCTAGTCAACTTCACTATTCCACTCTACATTTTCACATATACTTCAAGGGGCTGCCCCAAGAAATTCCCTAAAGTCTGGGATATTTGGTGTAATTGATCTTCGACAAGTGCTCCTTTGGAGGCGACCTCCCCGAATCAGACCTAACTTGATTGTGAGACTTGCCGCAGTTCCCTGCAGAAGTGACATCCATGGTATTATTTTCTGACACATGAGTAATGGGGGTCTGGAGTGGTGAAGGTAAGGTAACCCTAGGAGAGGGCACTAGATGCATCACCTTTGTCCATTTTATCTTCTCCTGTCTAGGACCGAGTGTGCATGGAAGGTTTTTTTCTGTACATTTGATTCCACAGCTTTATTGTATCAGAGTGAGCCAGTGTATGCCCAATTGGCTCTATTTTGTATTTCTTTGTATGAAAAAAAAATTCAATTAAAAAACTATTTAGGTGAAAAATTTAGATAATTTTCTGCGATATTGCTTGATATTTTTCCAATTTTGATTCCATTTCAATTGGTGGTCGGTCTAACGTCAATTCCCAGCGGACCTAAACTAGTAGAAAGCGACTGAAAATTGTATGCTGGCCTTAACATATCAGTTTTTAAGCAATTTCAACTACCACCTAGTTTTCTATTGAAAGATGAATGGATAAAAACAATGCACCAGCAATAATTCCAATAAAACTGTTCGTTTTAAGTAGTATTGCTTTGTTCTTTTTTACTTTGTTATTTAATTATGACAAATTTGCTGTACCTGTTGCTTCTTCATCAAAGCAGGCAAATGCGTTCCTGATGACATCTTCTGGGTCTGTACCGTTAAGTTTCTCTCCAAACATGGTCAGGAACATTGTGAAATTTATAGGACCTGGGGCTTCACTCATCATCCCTTCCAAATACTCATCAGAGGGGTTTTTACCTATAAAAAAAACAAAAACGAATTCTTCAAGTAAATGTGAACCCCAACTCAGTTATATTCTGTTTGGTGTATGGTGTATTATAAACAATTGTCTGAAATACAGTTTTTCACCTTTTCATCCTTTGCTGATCTACTGCATCTTCTTTGAAGCCGCTTCCTGTCCATGCATGCACTTGTGTTAGGTACGTGGCATTTCTCAGGGTGTGATTCCTATTGGTGACAGCAGTGAACCATGCGTGCATAATGTGTGTCGAAATGGCTAATCATCTTAACTTTTTAAAGCTTACTTGTGTTTTAATGGATTATCTATAATTATAAGTTTAAAAAAGGACCATGGACAAAGCTAAAAATGCAGGTAAAGCTGCAGTGTTACTAGCATTAACATAGAAGCAGGAAGCAAGCCCTTTCTGATTGGAGAGCTCTAGTCCTCTGCAGAGAGACTACTGCTTCCAGAGAGAGACTACAGTTAACTTCCAGTCTAACAGTAATTATGCTTAAAAATGTCGCCTCTGCTACTTATCCTTCTTAACCTGTGTAAAAAAAGAAGTGTGTACTTCCATTTTTAATCCACTCCAGTCTGGTCACAAAGTCCCTCGGCTCTGGCTCCCCTGTGTCAGTGAGCGGCGGCTTCAGGGCAGAGGAGGGAGCCCCATGCATGGCTGAGATATGGGAGCTTATGAGTGACATCACGATTCTGGAATTCCCAGCCATTTTAAAGCCCTTTCTCCTCTCCCCTACAGCCACCACTCACTGATGCATGGGATTACATGACAGGACTGAAAATAGGTAAGCACTCATTTTTGTTCCCACACAGGTTAGGCAGGATGACACTGATAACCAATGCAGGTATTATTACGGTCACGGACACAAATGCAGGGCTTTATACAGATTCCACCAACATCAAAGCTGGGGGTTATTACTGCATCTACTGACACCAATGTTGGAGGTTAGTATTGTGTCCAATTTAATGTTGTGCTATTATTGTCTGAGAACAATTCTGGGTGTTATTACTGTGTCTACTGATGACAATGCTGGGGTTATTATTGAGTCCACTGACACCAATGCTGGGGGTTATTATTGTGTCCACTGACACCAATGCTGGGGGGGTTATTATTGTGTCCACTGACACCAGAGCTGCGTTTTTTATTGTGCCCACAGACACCAATGCTGGGGGTTATTATTGTGTCCACTGATAACAATGATGGGGCTTATTATTGTGTCCACTGACACCAATGTTGGGGGTTATTATTGTGTCCACTGACACCAATGCTGGGGGTTATTATTGTGTCCACTGACACCAATGCTGGGGGTTATTATTGTGTCCACTGACACCAATGCTGGGGGTTATTATTGTGTCCACTGACACCAATGCTGATGTTTTTATTGTGTCCATTGACACCAATGCTGGGGGTTATTTTTGGGGTTTCTGACACCAATATTGTGGGCAGTCAACGACAACAAAGTTGGTAGTGCTCTTACTGCCACGGACACCAACAATGGGAATTATTTTACTCCCACTATCCCTTCGGTGAGTTTGCCCTAAAATTTACAGAAGGATCAAAAATTTTCAGGCATTGAGGTGTGTTACCCCCTACAAATGAGCTGCCCAACTCAACATTTCTTTTTTTTTAACAGGTAGCAACTTAAATGCAAAGGGATTAGAACACCTTTCAGGTTTTTTGGTGGTGGCTGAGCCTTGTTTAGGGGAGATTAATTTTCTCTATTTGTTCGGTTTACTGTTATCACCAAGAGTGAGTGAAAAAAACAAATCTTGGGTTGTTAACAGGATAGGTATACAGAAGAAATCTACCAAAGAGAACACTACTTCTGATGAACTTCCCCTCACTTCCTGTGTCTTTGGGCCAAAAACTAACCTTTACTTTATCCAAAATTGAAAAAAAAAAGTTTTACTTTTAGTTCTACTGTAAATTCCGGCAGTCTCTCCTGGCATGTTTTATCTCTGACCTTTCACGATTTTTGTTGCCTGTTTCTGTACTTTTTTCATCTTATAAACACCTTAGTGTAAGTGAGGTCTCCAGAAGTGGATGCTATTCCAAAGTAGATCCAACTAAAGAGCTGTATAAGGGATTCCAGAATTTATTTAGCCTTTTCCACTGTAACTGTGGCCAACACTGTACACCCAACATTGTAAGCTGTCAGAAGATTTTTTTTTTTTCTCTAAATGCGCTTTGGTAGGGATCTGATGCCCTCTACTGTCTGCATTTGTAAATGCCTGGGCTGCTAAAAGATTATGTATGCACTTCCTGTCTGTTGTTGGGTTAACCATTTGCTTACTGGGCACTTAAACCCCCTTCCTGCCCAGGCCAATTTTCAGCGCTGTCACTCTTTGAATGACAATTGCGCGGTCATGCTACACTATACCCAAATAACATTTTTATAATTTTCTTCCCACAAATAGTGCTTTCTTTTGGTGGTATTTAATCACTGCTGAGTGTTTTATTTTTTGAAAAAAAAAAAAAAAAAAACAGAAAAAGACCAAAAATTTTGGAAAAAAAAAACGGTTTTATAATTTGTTATAAAATTTTGCAAACAGGTCATATTTCTCCTTTCATCTGTGCGCGCTGATGAGGCTGCACTGATGGGCAATGATAGGCTGAACTGATGGGCACTGATAAAGCAGCACTGGTGGGCACTGATAGGTGGCACTGATGGGCATTAATAGGTGGCATTGAAAAGCACTGATGGGTGGCACTGATAGGCAGCACTGATGATGAGGCACGTATGAGCATTTATAGGTGGCACTGGTAAGTGGCACTGGCAGGCAGCACTGGTGGGCACAGGTGATGCAGCTATGTCTTTCCCTGAGAGAAAAAGAGCCGATTACCGATCTTCATCTTCTGTTTACATCACGTGATCAGCTATCATTGGCTGACAGCTGATCACGTGGTAAGGGGCCGGGATTCGTCTCATTGACTCGGTTATGACAAAGCACGGCGCGCGCAGGCATGCTCATGCAAGGGAGGATGTCTATTGACACCCTCCCAGCATTTAAGGCCCACGCTGTAGCCGTCTTTTGGTTATAGCGCGGGTGGGAACTGGTTAAAAATACCATGCACAGGAGCTGGTATATTTCACACAGGTCAGAGGCAGACTCTGTTAGGCAAGTATTCCTATGTTCTAATAGTTAACTGCAGCTGCCCATAGCTTCTTGAGTGTGTATCTAAATCCTTGTGACAGGCAGAATATCTCTACCCTATTGTTATAAAGTATCTCACAAAAGTGAGTACACCCCTCACATTTTTGTAAATATTTTATAATATTTTTTCATGTGACAACACTGAAGAAATGACACTTTGCTACAGTGTAAAATTAGTGAGTGTACAGCTTGTATATCAGTGTAAATTTGCTGTCCCCTCAAAATAACTCAACACACAGCCATTAATGTCTAAATTGCTGGCAACAAAAGTGAGTACATCCCAAGTGAAAAAGTCAAAATTGCGCCCAATTAGTAATTTTCCCTCCCCGGTGGCTCGTTAGTGTTACAAGGTCTCAGGTGTGAATGGGGAGCAGGTGTGTTAAATTTGATATTGCTCTCACTCTCTCATACTGGTCACTGGAAGTTCAACATGGCACCTCATGGCAAAAAACTCTCTGAGGATGTTAAAAAAGAATTGTTGCTCTATATAAAGATGGCCTAGGCTATAAGAAGATTGCCAAGACCCTGAAACTGAGCTGCAGCATAGTGGCCAAGAACATACAGCGGTTTAACAGGCCAGGCTCCACTCAGAACAGGCCTCGCCATGGTCGACCAAAGAAGTTGAGTGCACATGCTCCGCTTCATACTGTATCTAGACGGAAATAGGGAAATAGATGTATGGGTGCTGCCAGTATTGCTGCAGGGATCGAAGGGGTGGGGGGGGGGGTAAGCCTGTCAGTGCTCAGACCATACGCTGCACACTGCATTAAATTGGTCTGCATGGCTGTAGTCCCAGAAGGAAGCCTCTTCTAAATATGATGCACAAGAAAGCCTGCAAACAGTTTGCTGAAGACAAGCAGACTAAGGACATGGATTACTGGAAACATGTCCTGTGGTCTGATGAGACCAAGATAAACATATTTGGTTCAGATGGTGTCAAGCGTGTGTGGCGCAACCAGGTGAGGATTACAAAGACAAGGGTGTCTTGCCTACGGTCAAGCATGGTGGTGGGAGAGTCATGGTCTGGGGCTGCATGAATGCTGCCGGCACTGGGGAGCTACAGTTCATTGAGGGAACCATGAATGCCAACATGTACTGTGACATACTGAAGCAGAGTATGATCCCCTCCCTTCGAAGACTGGGCCGCAGGGCAGTATTCCAACATGATAAGGACCCCAAACACACCGCCAAGATGACCACTGCCTTGCTAAAGAAGATGAGGGTAAAGGTGATGGACTATTGAGCATCTGTAGGGCATCCTCAAATGGAAGGTGGAGGAGCGCAAGGTCTCCAACATCCACCAGCTCCGTGATGTCGTCATGGAGGAGTGTAAGAGGACTCCAGTGGCAACCTTTGAAGCTCTGGTGAACTTCATGCCCAAGAGGGTTAAAAAGGCAGTGCAGAAAAATAATGGTGGCCACACAAAATGTTAACACTTTGGGCCCAATTTGGACATTTTCACTTAGGGGTGTACTCACTTTGTTGCCAGTGGCTTAGACATTAATGGCTGTGTGTTGAGTTATTTTGAGGGGACTGCAAATTTACACTGTTATACAAGCTGTACACTCACTACTTTACATTGTAGCAAAGTGTCATTTCTTTAGTGTTGTCACACGAAAAGATAGAATAAAAAATTTACAAAAATGTGAGGGGTGTACTCACTTTTGTGATATACTGTAAATACACATGCAGGACTAAGACACAGAGTAGATATCAATGCCTTGTTACCTACAGGTTTAGTGCAATATCCTGTTTGGGGAGGGCCAATTCTCACAACCCCCCCAAAGAGAGCTACACTTTGAACACCTTTTATTTTAGTTCACCTGTGATGTAAGTTAGAATATTCAAATTTAAAATTCCAGTGAAATAAATAAAGGTATATGGCACTGACCCAGCTTCATATAGGAGTAAAAAAAAATATTAAATGCAATTCAATCAATAGCAAAGTCCATAACTCAATATAAAGTCCATAAATCAATATAAAAGTCCATGTGATGTGACCCAACAGTACCTAGTGCTGTACACAACTGAGGCTTGGAATGCACGCAGCAATCTACCATCAGCCATTTGCCCTGCGGGTCATCCAGCTGCACGCCGGTTACACCTAGTGCCAGGAATCAGGCACATTAAAATGTGAGTGTACAAGACTTCTAATCGTTTAAGCTTTTTAACTTCAAATAAACATACTACTCCCTTGCGGAGTCATTTCCATTTATTTAGTTGGCTCAGACGGATATCAAGGGGGTGAAGACGCACACTTGCATTAGGAAACATTGGTTTTCCATAAGCGACCTTTGACCATCCTGTAAAAAGGGGGTCAAAACATCTGGTGAGTTGCCACCCTTATTCGAAGCTGCACATTGGTGGAATACTGTCACAAATTGGATTAGAAGATTATTTCACATGGTGTTGGGTCACATCGCATGGATTTTTATATTGATTTATGGACTTTTTATTGATTTATGGACTTTATGTTATTGATTGAATTGCATTTAATAATTTTTTGTACTCATATATGAAGCTGGGTCAGCGCCATATACTTTTATTTATTTCACTTGGTACCACTAGTGGTTCTTAAAGGGGCAGCGACCATTGTTTCAGCTTCTCTACAGGGCGCCGGTTCTCTAGTTTTATTCTTAAATTTAAAATTCAATTGGGCAACTTTATCTGTTAGATTTGTGCTGTTTTCATATACTACCTAGATGTCACCTAGAATGTCCATATTTATTGCATGGCTAATCAAACTAAGTTACTGTACAGCTAGCATAATAAACTAGCTTAACTGTATGTATTTGCCAAGTAAAGACAAATACTTTGTGCAAATTCAGTCTGAATAAACAGCTTTACATACCCATGGAGGCCAGCATGTCATGGAGATCCTCCTTGTCAATAAAGCCATCTCGATTCTGGTCAATCATGTTGAAAGCTTCCTTGAACTCCTGGATTTGGGACTGATCAAACATAGCGAATACATTGGAAGTCGCCCTCTGTGGACGCTTCTTGGTAGTCTTCGCCTTGGTCTTTTTGCTGGACATGGTGATGGGATGAAGGGAGCCTGTAAATCACATACATTCACGTCAAAAAAACAGTTTAGTACTGATTTCACCACCAGTTTTCATATGGACTCTGTTCCTTTCAAAAGAGAAGATGGTGCTTGAATATACTGCTACAAACTGTGTATTGGTCATATGCATGGATATGCATGTTTTTATCACACAAGCCTATACATTCATACACCAGGCAGTCTTATCTTAGGAAAAATAAAATTCAAGGCAAATCTAATGTGAATTATTGACTTTTTATCAAAGTAACATCACCCTGGCGTCTGAGGGTACCCAGGATAAATCACCTGATGTGGGTGAAGCCCCACTCCTTGTATCCCAGTCCCGTTTACAGCCCCTGGGTGTAGTCCACTAAATAGGACCCATGGGAGTCTGCGGTCCCACTACAATGAAACTATTTTTCAGTTATTAAGTGTAATCTAAACGGAACTTAAAATAAAAAGGATTCTATTCTGACGGACCACATACTTACATATCCGAACACACTATTTTTGTACGTATAGGTACGTATACTGGTTATGTGTCAAACATCGTCATATAAGTTCGTGGTAGAAGAGAAAACTTTCCTTGTCTCAGGTATACTTTTGACCACCACTTTAGTCATGATTTGACAAAAAAACTGCACTTACATACACTAAATGTCCGAGG
>BLSH010404617.1:1465379-1476418 GCA_018402905.1 Glandirana rugosa | reverse complement strand
CAGCTTAGCTCACGCATGCGCAGTGGGCAGCCGGCTGCGAAGCCAAAAGCAGCATAGCCAGCTGCCCACAGTTAGGATGCCAGCACCAGGAACCCAAAAGCTAGTGAAGAACTAGCTTGGGTGAGGACAGTGCTGGAGCCCATGGACAGCTATGTGTCCTTTTTTTTTTATTTTTTATAATAATATTGAGATTTTGTACAAAATAATATAAGAAGAGAAAACACACGTATCAAATAATGGAGGAAAAAAAAGGGGGGGGGGGGGAATACTATTAGTAGTAATCCAGGTAATATCTAGTAATACGGATCAACAGGGTAGATTACATATCATACAGATTTTGCCCCTTGGCCAAACAAAGTACGCTATGTGTCCTATTATTAAAAATCAGCAGCTACAGGATTTGAGCTGCTGACATTTAATTTTTTAAATCATTATATGCTTGTAATTTTTTTGTTAGTGAACCACAGCTTTACATATACTCTCTGTCTTGTATCGAAACCAGCTCATTTCCCTCCATTACTTTAGTCCTTTATGGCAGTGGTTCTCAAGCTCAGTCCTCAAGTACCCCCAACAGTCAATGTTTTCAGGTTTTCCTTTACTTTGCACAGCTGCTTTAACCTCTTGCTTACTGGGCACTCAAACCCCCCTCCTGCCCAGAATGAGAATTGTGCGGTCGTGCGTCGTTGTACCCAAACACAATTTATATAATTTTTTCCCCACAAATAGAGCTTTCATTTGGTGGTATTTGATCACCTCTGTGTCATTTCTGATCGCCGCTATAAACAAACAAAGAGCGACAATTTTGAAAAAAGCAATATTTTTTACTTTTTGCTAAAATACAAATCCAAAAAAAATAATAAAAAAAAATTATTCATCAGTTTAGGCCGATATATTATATTCTGCATATTTTTGGTAAAAAAAAAAAAAAAAAATCGCAATCGTATATTGATTGGTTTGCGCAAAAGTTATCGCGTCTACAAAGTATGGGAATTGATTTATGGCGTTCTTATTATTTACTAGTAATGGCGGCGATCTGCAATTTTTATCGGGACTGCGATATTGGGGCGGACATGTCGAACATTTTTGACACATTTTTGGGACCAATGACATTTATACAGCATGTCCACTGATTACTGTATAAATGTCATTGGCAGTGAAGGGGTTAACCTGCAGAGGGCAGTGAATTGGTTAAATATGTTCCCTGGGTGTGTTCTAACTGTGGGGGGGGGGGGCAGGGCTGGTCGGGACATAACAGATCTAACTGATCCCAGTGACAGGGATCAGTAGATCTGGTATGTCCCCTGTCACAGAACGGAGAACCGCCATGTTTACATCGGCGGTTCCCCGTTCTGCAGCTCTGACAGGGGATCGTGGGTCTCTGGCGAACATAGAGTCCGCCTGACCCGCAGGCACGCCCACGCAGCATGCGGCGGGTGCCCACCGCCTGTGAGTGCGCACCAGGAGCGGGCACAAGGGCTGGACGTCCACCCGGAGATTCAGATCCGCAATGGAGTCGTACTTCGGCTATAGCGCGGATCTGAAGGGGTTAGATCAATATCAATGACATGGTGTTGATAAGAGCTATTTTATCTAAGGGAAGTACCCCCCCCCCCCGTTGGGGGTACTTGAGGGCTGAGGTTAAGAACCACTGCTTTATGGCACCAGAACCCAGTCCATGGCCACCACTGGGCCAAGACAGGATGATCTGCCTTATAGAGGCTTCCATTTGTTTTCACCAAGATTTCCAGGACACACACCTATAATGCTGTAGAGAGAGAGAGAGTGGCTGAAATGTAAATAAAGCTGATGATACACTAGGCAAATTTAAGCTGGTTGTGATGAACTGGCTAAAATTCCCTCAGTGAGTGGGGCCAGCCAGCCCTGTTCCATTAGACTTTAGGGCCTTGAAAAAGCCTGGTGGAAGTTTTTGGCCAAACAGTGGCTGCATCCAGTCTGTTCAAATATTAGGACAGACAGTCAGAATACATTAGGCACAGGGGGGAATTCATCCAACTGTGCGGTGCGGAATCCTGAACGCTCAAAATAAAAAAAGAAAACTCTATGGTCAGCTTAAGAACATTAGATCAATACAGTATATCTCTACTGATCACCTATTGCTGCCCTTTCTAGGAGAATGCTAGCTGTCTGATAGGCTGATGCTTTGGTCTCAAGTTTTTTGGGGTCTCTGGTTGGGAACAAGAATAGAGCTAAGGAATTCCCCTTTTTATTTTCAATTTCAATAGCTGCATGCTTGTTCCATAGCAGCAACTCGGATGTAGTGAGGCCAGACACATGCATTTTCAATGAAAGACAGCACAGGTAGCCCACATATTACTCTTATGGCAAATGTTTAATAGTCTGTATACTATGTGTAGATAGCTCATTCTCAAAATAATTTTTGCAAGGCAAATGTTCATTAAGACTACTGTACAAATAAGGAGAATAACGTATGTCAATCCATTTTCCTAATTTTGGATCGCGCAATGAATTAAAAGATTTTTTTTTGTCCAATTCAAGAGATTTCCCTTCACATCATGTCCTGTACATATAACAGCAAGTGAGAGAAAGTCTCTTCGAAGTTATGTAAATTTCCTATTAGTCAGTTATAACTGGAACAAGTGTCCCCATTGAAAGATTTCCCAGAACCATGTTCTAGTGACAGCTCAAAATATTGGGCTTTCCCGTACTCTGTCCCAGTGACACTGCAATGCACACATATGACCTACCTGTACATTGCGGTGCACTGCATGGAAAATCTGGAGCAGGCACGTTTTATCAGTGTTAAGGAGAAATGGGGTGCCTAAAGCAAGCAAAATTATATATTTATATAAAATGATTAGTCTATTATATTCAGGTGAATCAGTGGGCACATGGCAATGTAATCAGATCACATAACTGCTTTGAAAGAAAAAAGCACCTTTTTCTTTGGCCTGGATAAACGAGCTCCCTCATATGCACTAAAGCCTAGAGAAAGAGGAACTGAGCCAGTAGAATATAAGACAAATTGCCTTCACTATGCGTTGGGACTGCAATGGGCAAGGCTTCCCAGCGCAGCCCAATGCATATGATGTAAACAGGCCCCAGGGGCGTTGCTAGGGGGTGGCTATTGGGGCTATAGCCCTGAGTCTGGGGCCCATAGCCCCGAGTCTCTTACCGGATGGGTGCAGTTCTGCAATTAGCAGGTATGTCCCAGTCCGGAATGTGAGAGGCAGGGGCAGACTGAGCGCTGTAGCGCTGGCGCCGCCCTCACCTACACCTGACTCTACTCCTGGTCACTGGTTGCTTGAGTTGCCTAGTGTCTAGTAACCAGTGGTGTCACAGCCACGACTCCTTCTCTGCCCAGCATTCAAAGCGGAGGATCTCTGGGGACCCTGATGTAAGTGGGGGGCTCTCTGGGGACCCTGATGTAAGGGGGGTCCGCACTCAGATCTGTAACAATATTTATATTTATACATTTATATATACTCAAGCATATGACTTGCTTTACTTCGCTGCTATGGGCTCTAGCCCCAGATCTTTTGGAGACCTAGCAACGCCCCTGACAGGCCCTTAAAAATTATTCCTTATCTAATCCTTTATTTACTCTAATTAGCCTTTCCGCTTCTCACCTCGGCCAGTAATTATTTCAAATGTATTTATTAACAAATAGTTATTTCTTTTCAGACATTCTTCAAATATGTTGGATTTCTATAAGAGCCATTGCAGTTGTTGATAAAGAAAGGGAATTCAGCTCTCACGACTCTCATTCTGATGTTATTTGCAACTGTGAGCAGAATCTCAAAGTAATAAAATAACAAAAACTGAACCATCATCCATAATCATCCACCCAAACCTTCCACTATCCTACACAGGGTGAGCGTATCGGGTTCCCTCCATCAGCCCAGAATCTTTAGAATGGATTTTTTTTCCCTAATGGAATCTGCTCTCTCAATAGTACTACAGAAATTTAGATCTAAAGCAGGGGTCTCCAAACTTTAACTTTGTAAAGGCTGCCACACACAGCCTGAATTTCACCCAATTCATGTTGAATCGTCCAAAATTTAAGCTTTGGGTGGCCATAATGGGTCAACAAAAATACATTTTTTGATTAACTTTTTATTTAAGGAGCTGGGTGGAAAATTGTCTACTGAACAATGACTGCATGCAATCATATGTAGTCATTGTTCAGGTATTCAGATAAACGCAGGTGAAGAGGCTGTTATGCAATAGCCGATACGGGAGGTTCCTCCATCCATTGTTGTTGTCGTTCAGTCGTGTCCAACTCTTCGTGACCTCAAGGGACCATAGCACGCCAGGCTTTTCTGTCCTCCACTGCCTCCTGGAGCTTGCTTAACTTCATGTTCATTGTTTCAATGATGCAATCTATCCATCTTGTTTTCTGTCATCCTCTTCTCCTTTTTCCTTCCACGTTTCCCAGCATCAGGGTCTTTTCCAACAAATCCTCTCTTCGCATTAGGTGCCCAACGTATTAGAGTTTCCTTAACCACTTCCTTACTGGGCACTTAAACCCCCCTCCTGCCCAGACCAATTTTCAGGTTTCAGCGCTGTCGCATTTTGAATGACAATTGCGCGGTCGTGCGACGTTGTACCCAAATAAAATTGATGTCCTTTTTTCCCCACAAATAGAGCTTTCTTTTGGTGGTATTTGATCACCTCTGCGGTTTTTATTTTTTGCGCTATGAACAAAATCAAGAGCGACAATTTTGAAAAAAAAACAATATTTTTTACTTTTTGCTCTAATAAATATCCCAAAATAAAAAAAAAAAAAAAATTATTTATTGGGTTTAGCTGATTTATATTCTTCTACATATTTTTGGTAAAAAAAATCGCAATCGGCGTTTATTGATTGGTTTGCGCAAAAGTTATCGCGTCTACAAACTATGGGAATTGATTTATGGCGTTTTTATTATTATTATTTTTTTTACTAGTAATGGCGGCGATCTGCGATTTTTATCGGGACTTTGATATCCGGGCGGACATGTCGGTCATTTTTGACACTTTTTTGGGACCAATGACATTTATTCAGCGATCAGAAATTTAAATGTCCACTGATTACTGTATAAATGTCATTGGCAGTGAAGGGGTTAACCAGCAGGGGGCAGTGAAGGGGTTAACAATGTTCCCTGGGTGTGTTCTAACTGTGGGGGGGATGGGCTGGTCGGGACATAACAGATCTAACTGATCCCAGTGACAGGGATCAGTAGATCTGTTTGTCCCCTGTCACAGAACGGGGAACCGCCGTGTTTACATCGGCGGTTCCCTGTTCTACTGCTCTGTACGGCGATCGCGGGTCAGGAGCGGACATCGAGTCCGCCCGACCCGCGGGCACGCCCCCGCAGCGTGCGGCGGCGGCGCGCGCGCGCCGCCGCTGCCGCCCAGAGCGCGCAGGGGGCGTGTAAAGGGGCGGACGTCCATGGACGTCCCCCCGGATTTTCAGGTCCGCGCTGTTGACGTCTTTTGTCAATAGCGCGGACCTGTAGAGGTTAATCTCCTTCAAGATTGACTGGTTTGATCTTCTTGCTGTCCAAGGGACTTTCAAGAGTCTTCTCCAACACCATAGTTCAAAAGAATCAACTTCAGCGTTCAGTCTTCCTAATGGTCCAACCTTCACAACCATAGGGGTTACTACTAAGAACACCATAGCTTTGACTATACGCCACTTTGTTGGTAGGGTGCTCTGTCCATTGGTGAAATTTAAATGTGTATGGTAGCTTTACTTTTATTGGCCTGGGAGGCAAATTCCACCCTACTCCTCAGTCTCAGTTCTTCCCTTCTACCCAATGGCTAGGATCAACAGTTGTGATCAGAAATGCACAATTAGGCTTCTTTACACAATGCATTAGTTATTATAGGAAAATGAAACTTGCAAAAACCCCCTAAACTGACAATATCTGCGTCATCTCATTGTTCGAGTCAATGGAAAACGTTTTTGAGGGGTAGATATTTTTATCTGACTGGACCCCAGCCATACTTGGAATCAGTTTATATTTCCACAGATTCTTCTGGTGTCATTTAGAAAGAAAAACATTTGAGTGGAGGGAATGTCAGAATTCTGCTTTACCTTTACAAACATTGGGTATATTTAAAGGAGAAGTACGGCCAAGGCTTGTTTGGCTGTACTTCTATGGATCATAGGAGTGCAGTTCATTTTGCACTCCTGTGACCTGCTGTCTGCATAGAGTGGGCTGAAGTCCACAGAAGTCGGTCATCTCGACCACGGACTGGGGATCTTCCACATCCTGGAATGACACCCGGCTCAGCCTGTCAGCGAGCTGCTGAGAGCCTGAACCAACTGCCCCCTCCACAGTCCAGTGAGTGAGGAGGGGGCAGAGCAGAGAGCTGCTGACTGAATTCTATAGCTCTCTGCTCGGGGGGCTGTCAGAACCCAGCGTTCTGCAGTGTTCGATCGCTTGGCTCTCAGTGTAAGGGCGCCAGGGGACAGATGCAGCATCAGGCCAATGCTGCATCCACCTAGGTAAATATAAATCTGAAAAAAAGCCACATATATACATCATACTTCTCTTTTAAGCCTAATTATGAGAAAAAAATGCATTGTGTGTACAATTGCGACACAAGTCATATTGTAATTGAATGTTATTAAAAATTACCTTTCCTTTTCAATCAGCAGCTCTGTAATTTTCTGAAAATGCAATGCAAAATGGCTACCTGGAGGTGTTTTGTACACAGAATGTGTACAGAACATCCCCCAGATATGCAATTTCCTGCTTGTGTGATTGGCTCATTGATTTTCCCAGAAGTCTACACTAAGATACAAGTCAGATTTCAGGCATCCCCTGCAACAAAAATGTAATTTTTGGTGAGATACTCCCAATAGGAAATCATGTCTAAAGGAAGGCAGACCCTGCAAATTTCCTCATTAGTACCCTGCAGGTGCACAGCGGATTGATAATTCATGAATAATGATGAATCCATTCCCATTAGACTCACTCAGCATAGAGGCACAGAGGAACAAACAGGGATTTCTCCAGAATAACAAAAGGTATAAATCTGCAACAAAGTTTGTTAAAATCCTTGTAATGTACATAGATCACCCAGAGGGGAATATTTTTTTTCCTCAACAAAAGTGGAGTCACTCTTTCACTACCAATTCTTTTGAAAAATAACATGTTGCGTGGCTTCTTTCCATTGTTGGAAATCTGGTTATCTTTATCTGCATAGTTGTTCATTTCCTGTTGTTTGATCTCCACTCTGTGCCTTTGTATAGTATTACATTTCAAAACAAGCAGATATCTCTCCAAGAATGGCAAGGTTGGCGATGGTGTCCAATCCTTGCACAAGGTCGCTGAGTGCCAGGACCTGCCAAGGTCCTCCCCCACGAAAAACGTAGAAGATTTGTATAACTTACTTCGCTTGGGAGCAGGGAAAAGTACTGGGCTTGCTTGAAAAGTCACTTTCCAGCAAATCAAGGAAGGCCTTTGACCACCAAGGCCATCATTTTGGTAGACTGAAACTGACCAATAGAAGTAAGCAATGCTTAAAATTAGCAGCATCACTTGTAGCTATCATTTGATTCGTAGACATCCAGCCATTTTTCAGATGAACTCAGTGACTCCAGCCATGTCACAAGCAGACCAGCCAACTATTCCAAGATCTTAGCCAATCACTATTGATACCCCTGACATAAGCAACACCAAGAGCTGTTTGTCCATTCCTCCCTCCTCCTTACATAAGCAAAAACATGAACACTTAGACAAGCATTCTTGTTTTTTGTGCAACAAAAATGACTGAGGGCATCCAGATCACACCTGCAAGTCTGATGCCACTCATACACAGCTCAAATTTAACCAATTCCTGTTGAATTTGCCACAATTTGAACCATGGGTGGCCCTGTCTGCACCACTTGGCTCAATAAACTATGATTTGAAAAATTATAGAATCATGTCCACAAATTTTCAGCCAAATATTGACCTCAGCCCCGGTGACCGCAGGAGCAGCAGCTGTCATAATGCAACACCTGGCAGGGGCAGTTCTAAGTGTAGGCAGGTGTAGGTTGACCTCCCTATACAGGTGGCGCTGTCTGGGACAACCATGCAGGGAAAATGGAAGACAGGAGGAACTCAAGTTTCTCTGAGGCCTCTGTACATGTCATCGAGTGAACATTTGTCAAATTGGACGCCGTTTCTCCCGGGTGACCTCCGTCACTCCATGGCCATCTTTAGTGAGGGCACTGCTTATAAAAAGCACTGGCTCACTACAGTTGGTGCGCATTTTACATGTAGTTAGGATAGGGACAGGAACGCGCTGGGTAAGGAGAGAGCGTGCCTAGCGTAGTGCAGAGGAGGAGGTACAGTATAAGGACTGTTCATTATTGTTGCTGTGTGGAACCTTTCTGCTTCTCGTGCCTCATTGCATAATGCCTACTAGCCGCCTCCTTTGCCAGGTACTGTCAAGTCCTTGAGCGTTGCCATCTGCAAGTACTGCATAATCATCTGTGAGTATCTGCGCAGTTGAAACCTCTACATAGACTCTGATACAGTGCGTTTGGAACATTCTTGACAATACACTTCCTTGAAATCTCAGACCTCAGTTCATTCCCTCTTTGGGTGCCTACCACACAGCCTTACTTCTGCCTACACTGCTGTTTAGTGGGGATGGAGGAATCTGCATGTGTATGACTAGCCTAACAGCTCTGATATGTATACAGATATATTTAGGCTGGTCATAGATGGAAAAGCAGTAAAAGACACTCATCAATCAGGTACACAAAGGCTGTTCAGGGCTTCTAAAGCCTTCTATATTGGAGCTATTTGGAGCATTTTGCGATCTCCACTTCATTGGCGTATTGATTAGTGGATGGTGCCACATGCTGGAGGATGATCGTTTGATTTATGCTGGTGAGCTGGAATACACACAAGAGCATATTGACCACTCTAATAGGGGGTCAGTGGCTCTCTGGTAAGCAGGATTTGAGCGCATATGGTGTCACCGGGTTCTCATAGGATTTCAGCTAATCAACACGGCTGTGGGATCACTATCCGAATATTTCTTTTGGCTCTTTTTGGGACTATTTTTGATTAATTTATTTTGTATATTTATATTTGTTTTTCTACTCATTGAAGTAATATTATTTGAGTTATTTCACTTTTAGCGCTGCACATTATATCCAACATAAGGATTTGGTTTATTTCCAGTGTGTACTCTAAACCAGAGAAACATGCAGTAAGTGAAGTCAAAACTCCTGATCTGCATACTTAAACTGGCCATTCACTGTTCTCCTGCTCAGCCCCACAGGCTAAATCTACTGATATCTCCATTCACAATAAACAGCATGGATAGAGGAATCCCTCTGTCGACCATTGTATTATGAGAGCTGATTAGATATTTGGCCAACAATTTCCCCTTCGCTTTTCAGATCAGAGGAAGTCAGGAGGGAGGGTGCCAATGGGGCCTCCCTTTGCCTGCATTTCTACCGGTTCATTAGGAACTGGCCAAAATGTGTTCAGTGTAAGTCCAGCCTTATTTCTAAAAAGTATGGAATGGCAGTCTACAGATTTATTTTATTACAGGCTCTAACCATTCCCTTTCCTCTGTGGTTCCCACATATGTTTTCCATGCTGAAAAATCTTTGTGCCCATCCTCTTGTGGACCCCTTCCACAGCCACTTGTTGTCCAGTTGCCATAAGTGATGCTTGAATGGGCAACATTTCTTTAATTGCTAGCCTGTCAATGGCTATAGCTGCAGGTCCGTCCATATGTGGGCAATTTTGGCAGTCATACAGTTGTTGCAGTGGCTTATGCAATTTTTTTTTTCATCTTCTAGCAGATTATTAAGCTAAAACAGGCTACACATACATTTTTCTTGTACAATTTTCCTTTAGATTTACCAAAACATATAACATGAGATCAAACACTTTCAAAATGCATGGCAATCAGGCAAGCCCTTGCACTACATAGTTGAAAGTAAATCTAAAGGAAATTGAACAAAAAGTATAATGTGTAGCCAGCTTAAGTCATGACTCATGATGATTTTTGTCTTTAAACACAGCCAGTAATAATTTAATCTGAAAGCAAGAGTTTGGCCAGGTCAGATCATTAAAACATTCAAGTGGTGAAAAAGTAATTTTACTTTAAGAAACACCAGCCAGTCTAAACCTACTTTGGCTACAAGTAAGCCTGTTACAAAGTTGGGCAATTTACATTGAGAGTTTGATATGACCATGCATTAGCAGAGATCACCTTTAATAAAAGCAAAGGTTAAAACGATCCCTAGATCCAAAACTGTAGGCAGTTGGAGTTATATGCAAATCTCGACTTTTCCTGTGAAAAAGTAAAACTCGGCACCACCACCAGTGAGGCCCACGTTTTGATCAATAACTTTATAGGGGCCAATAGGTATGCCTGGGAGGTAGGTTGTGTGTGCCCAAGCTCAACATATAGGAACAGTTAGGCGCCCCTATATCTGAATCTACTGATCGTTTTGAGAATTGATTGTCACTAACGATGACCTTTAGGCTGGCCATACACTGTTCAAACTTCGGCCCATTTCTGATTTTGCATACATAGGTGTGAACAGACTCTTGACATGTTCAGAAAATATGGGAAACACACTATAATCAAGGTTTGTAAGTAGTGTTGAGCGAACCCGGACTGTAACGTTCGGGTCCGTACCGAACTTTCGGGTGTCCGTGGCACGGACCCGGACCCGCACATTTCAAAAATCGTTCGGGTTCGGTCCGGGCTTGGGCTTGCTAAA
Source organism: Glandirana rugosa (assembly GCA_018402905.1). NCBI lineage: Eukaryota > Metazoa > Chordata > Amphibia > Anura > Ranidae > Glandirana > Glandirana rugosa. Next base: position 1,465,704 of record BLSH010404617.1, on the reverse strand, counting down.
AACTTTACACGCCCAGGCCCAGGCACGGTGCCTGTGGGCTTTCAAGCCATGCCTGGGCTTGCAATGTCAGGCCCAAGCGAGTTGTGATGAATGTTTGGAACTAATATCACACAAAGGGTATAAAAGACTTGTACAGTTCTCAGACAAGTGTGGATACATACGTTTTAGTCTTTACCCGGCTTCAAACTTGTCACATACCGGTCGGATTTCCAGTAGCAATCACTGTTAGTTAAGAGTTTTGCTAGTCATCTAAGTCTATATCCCCGCGGATTGACAAGGATATACAACTCGAACCCGTGTGTGTTGGATGGAGGGTCCGTATGGA
>BLSH010404617.1:1447289-1461145 GCA_018402905.1 Glandirana rugosa | reverse complement strand
ATGAATCAGGCATGGATCCCACAAGACTTGTCTGTACCTTGTGCATAATAAACATTTAGACCGGACTCACACAGCCATTCATATACTTCTTTTTTTGAATAGGCCTCAATACAAAAAAAAAATACCATGTTGGCTACCTCCTCCTACTCCTCTCCCACCGCCACTTCCACCTACACTACCACGGTCACGGCCTAGTCAACCTCTAGGCTCCTACTCCACATCCACCCCCCTTCCCATTTTTTTACTTGATTTTAATTTATTTTCCCTATCCCCATTTATTTGTAGGGCACTTGCCCTAGTTTGAAGATGATTTTGGAACAGTTATATGGTTTCTACCGTTAATTAATACTTTTCAGACACAGTTTGAAGATGATCCACATTCACCTCCATTTTTGCTTTTTTTTGTTTTTATTGTTTTAAAAATATTTAAAGTCATTTCCCTGGCCCCATTTTTTTTGTAGGGCACTTGCCCTACCCTTACCCCCATTTTACTTCCTTTTGCAGCCCTCTGGGGCTTTCCAGGACTTTGCTACAGCCATTTTTGTGCCTAAAAGTTCGGGTCCCCATTGATTTCAATGGGGTTCGTTGTCCGTGCGATCGTTCGGGTTCCGTCCGGACCCGGACCCGGACTTTGTTCCGAAGTTCGGACGGACCAGCAGAACCCGAACGTCCAGGTGTTCGCTCAACTCTATTTGTAAGTAAAATACTGATCGTTCAACTGTCTGAAATCTAATAATATCTTCCTTTAATCCCATATGTAGCATTGACTAAAAGCAGTCTCTATTGCATTGCCCTGTGCTGTCAGGCTGATGTGCATGCAGGCACTAGGGACTGAAGGGGGTGCTGCTTAGAAAGATTACAGTAGAGAAGAGCCCATAGTACAATGAAGAGGCAGAGGACTCCAGGAGCTGCAAATCAATAGTAAATACCACTGTCATCCTCCTGATGGTGCTATATGGCATGGGTGTCTGAATCAAAATAGCAGCCAATCAGAATTATATATGTAATGTCTTGGCAAGTAAAACCCCTCACACGTATTCTAACTACAGCAACTAATTACAGAGGAAACTCACCATTATAACTCTAATGACCCCAATGACTTGATGTTATGGTTAGCAGTGGGAAAAACTTGTCAACCATACAGACTATATTCTCTGAGATTTTAATTATAATAATTAATAATTTTTATTTTCACTGTAACCAGACAGAACATTATAAAAGAGTAATTCCTACTCTGTTTGCCTGCAATTTAATTGTCGCCCCTAGCATGTATCTAATGAAAGACACTGTTAGTTGACACCCATAAAGTATTATACAAAAGGCTTTTGTACATGTGCTTATAATACATGTGGAAATACTGCATGAAATATGGGTGATTCAACCACAATATAAATTACAAAAAGTCTTTGTATCTCAATGAATACAGTATGACTCCCATACACAGGCAGATACTGGGAAACAACATGGCCAGTATATACAGAAAGTGGTTCCCTGTCTGGATAATCCCCTCTATTAGAAGGCACCTCATCCCAAAATGATTAAAATGGTAGAAAGATAAGGAGGGGTGTTCCCTATGGGATTATACGGTGCAGAAAAGACAATTTGATCTCACAAAAACTAAATAGAGATAAAATCAAGTTTTATTTTATTCCATCCAAGTAATATCAGCCAAAACAATGGCTATCATGCCCAAAAAGAGGGCTATATAAACAATATAACAATAACACACAGGGTTGGATATACAATAATGGTTACAGTCTCATTTGATAAAGAAGCATATTACTGATACATGCACTTTGGGTCAACATCCCGACATGTTTCGCCCAACATGGGCTTCCTCAGGGGACTGAGAATGACCGATGCACTTTGATGTTCCCGTAACCAATAGGCCAAGCACAAACCAACAGCCGCCAAGTAGTCGCACCGCACCCAGCTGGAGGCCCCAACCAAAGGGGGTTTGCAGAGGACACTCACAGTCCAAGTGGAAAGGTTAATTTGTCAAGAAAAAGTACTGGGGGTGGTTGATTGATGTAGATCAAAAATAATTGAATGTAGAAAGTCACATCACAGCCAGTGACGCTTGAATCTCTGAACGTATGCGGTCTTCAAAAAACAAGCTCACGTATCCATGACACTTCCACCCCCAGCATGGCCAGTAGTTGATCTGGAGGTGGTGCTTAATTGGCATAAAACACTATCAAATCAGACGAACCCATCCAACTATTTCACATGTGTTCCTAAAAAGCTCCCTGATTTCCAAAGCCATAAAAAATAAACTCTCCATAAAATAAAAGTCTACAAAGTCTAATTATTTACAGGCAATTTGTTTGTTTTGAGCAAGGGTTGCAGCCCCTTGCCATATATTTGTGTCCTTACTGGATAGATTCAGCATTTTCTCTGAAGCTGTTGTTGGTGCAACAGGAACAGAGGTTAAATGTTCCAATGGGGACACTTAAGCCCCATACACACGGTACAATGAGCTTGTTGCACGATCATCTGACCGTTAGTACGCGTGATTAGAACAGCCGTCGTACAATGGTTGTACAACTGAAGTTGGATGAGCAGACCAGAAATCTTTGGTTGTACAACAAGTGGTTGTATGACTGTTGTACAGTGTGTACAGAGAAGTTGGTCCAACAAAGTTGTACGTGCAAAACAGGCATGCTCAGAAGTCAGGAACGCCCGGAAGTGTCCGTTCTGGGAAACCTACGTTCCTAATTCACAAATCACATTCACCTGAACTACCTTGTTATAAGCTCTTAACACATCACTACGTTAGGCCTTGTTGTACAATCGCTTAGTGCATGTCAGTACGCGAGACACAACAGCCAACATCCAACTTGGTCCAAAGTTGGACGTTTGGTAGTACAACCGTTGTACCGTGTGTACGGGGCTTTATAGCATTAAAGCTAAAGCTGACCATAAACAAATCTAAATTTGACTGGTTCAACAGTAGCTAAAAAATGTATAACCAGCCCAAGAGAGAATCTTACCTTATGCTTCAATTTTACCCGACATGCTTCAATCTGAAAAGAAACGGGGTGGAAAATCTTTGGCTGGACAGTACCTGCATCCAATCAGATGCAGCCAATGTTCGGATATTTTGACAGCAGTGGGTGACAGCTGTCAAATTACAATAGATGGCAAGGGAGATTCCTCCATCCTTGCTGTTTAGTGTGGATGGGGAAATAGATTTTGCTCATTCAGTTCCACGGTACAGCATTTGGCCAGCATTAATTTGAAGAGCTAATAAATAATATTGGATATCTGCGCTCAAAATATGAAACACATGAAAATAACAGCAGCTGACATAAATATTGTTGATTGCAATATAAATAATAATATAAAAGCCTGTATGCAGCACTAGGAGTAGAAAGCAAATGAAGTTCAGGAAGGATAAAACGGTAAATGAAGGAGACGAGACCCTCACACCAGCTTCGGTGTATGAACTGACACTCATGCGTCTGAGTAATTTGCAGAATAAAGCAGGAAGTACAGAATTGGCAGCGTCTGGATATACTGCGTTTTTGTTTGTCATTTCCTCCTCTGTTCTTCTTAGGGATGCCCGAAGATCGGGAAGTCTTCCTCAAATCCCAGGGCAGGACCTTCACTTTTTTTAATGCAGACTTCAATGGAGAGCTTCTGGGCTGATCACACTGTGTGAGAGTGGATGACGCTGCAGAGGGAAGCCATCTGATGTGTTACTTACCCATACGCTTGTTATTCTGGCTTTCCGGTAAGAAGATTAACTCATACACTGAAGCTGGTGTGAGGGTCTCGTCTCCTTCATTCATCGTTTTTTCTTTCTGAACTTCATTTGCTTTCTATTCCTAGCGCTGCATACAGACTTTTAGATTAACTTGAAGAGGTTTTTCCATTTCCTGTTGTCCTAATCTACTCAAATCTGAAACGTATCCCAGCAGTAAAGTTTATCCATACTGCTCTATGCAGGTTGTGAGGATTGGTTATCACATGTAAATATAGATATACCACCACTTTTTATGATACCAAGAAGTACCCTGGGTGCACCGGTAAACTGCTCTGCAGTGCCCATATGTGAACAGTCTACTAAATCCTCGTACGCACGCGCCGATTGTCGTACGATCACACGTCCAACTTTTGTCCAATTGGCTGTCCTTGGTTTTGTCTAGCGTACTGACATGAGTCAAGTAATCGTCCGACAAAGGCGAATGTAGTGATGTGCTATGAGCGTATAAAGAGGAATGTGACTTGTGAATTACGGATGCAGGTTTACACGACCGAACACTTCCTGGATTCCGAGCATGCTTGTTTGCACCTCCAACTTTTGTTGGACCAACTTCTGTACACACAAGCTGAAAATTGGCCAACAAATTTTTCTAGTCTTCACATACAACTTCTGTTGGACGATAATTGGCTGTTGAATTGTACGTACTAACGGTTAGATTATCGGACAACAGGCTGTTGAATGACCGTTGTTGGCCAATAACCGTACAGTTTGTACGGGGCCATTAGTCTGTTCTACCTTATTCTTACAGATTTGGACTAACAAATTATTTGCACGCCATATTTAGACTGTAAACTGTACAGAACGTTTTTTTCTTTTCAGCTTCATTTGGCCTGGCTGGAACCCTTAATACTGCTAAAAGTCATACAAATTCTATTTAAAATAAAATATTCATATTAACAATCCATGTACATATATGGGTTTGCAATAAAGGACGAAGAAATGTGATGTTGCAGAAAGCCGTACCTTAGAATTCATTCTAGTCATTTGAAAAGGTATAGATTACAGTTGGTAAGTGCAACTACATCCTTAACATTCGTGGTTTTGGAACTGCCCTACTGAAGAAACCCAACTGCTTAGTATAAATATTTTTTGTAAAGTAAATTAATATATTAGGTGTAACTTTGTATAGGGTAAAAAGATGAAACTGTGCCACTATTGTCCTAAGATAACTAGCGTAAACATGCACTGAACTAGATAGAATGTTGATCACCTATACACCCCAAGTATTGGCTTTCTCCAGGCAGGGGGAGCAGATCAGTTCCTGTTCCAAGATCTGTCAATCCAGGGTGTCTGCACAGGCCAAATGCAGCCCATATACACACAATACGTCCAAATCCAACCATTATACCGTATATAATCCATAAAATCTTAATGGTATCCTTGAGTTGTCATTTTTTCCTCTGCTACATTAAAAATCCCAGCAAGGTTTAGAATAATCAATCTATGGCTAATAAAAAGAATTAATAAGTAGCTTTACTTGCATGCTGGAAAACATATGTCAGATATAAAATTGTTTAGAAAACAGCTGTCATTACCATAATAAGGCCGGCCATGCACAATTCGAACCGTTAATGGGCAGGCTGGATGGACCAAGATGATCAATAAGTCAACTTGGGTACAACCAGCCTGCTGGAATCTCTTGCGATTATTGCTAGCGGCTGCTATGTTGCTGAGGGAATCTTGCGAATTTCTTTCCTGGTTGCAGGAAAGAAATTTGCACTGTGTATGGCCTGCCTAAGTAAGGAATTGCTGATGCCATCCATTCTTGGATAAATTTCAGAGACGTTATTGGGTATTTTGATGCTCATAGAGCTGGCTGGCCAAACACAGATTTTTGTTTAAACGTTGGTATGAAATTCTGAAAAATCCTTTGTAAGAGCATTTGAGGATGCCATCATAGGAGTTAATTGATAAAAGGCACATAGACTGTGAACTTTGCAAATGTAGTTGCCTTATGCAAGGACATTTGCTCCAGAACTTAGTAAATGAGGTAAAGAGTACCCAATCATGTGCAAAGGAATTAAAAAAACAAAAAATAAAATAGCATTTTTACTTGTACATGATTGGATGATGGAAGTCAGATGAGCTTTCCCTCATTTACTAAGCTCTGGAGCAAATGCACTTGCAAAGTGCACAGTCTATTTGTCTTTAGTAAATTAACCCCATAGAGTCAATACATTTTGTTAGGAAGCTCTTCAAAACTTTTGTTTGATTTTCATGCCAATGTATAGAACGTTAAACGTTTGATTTCCGATTGATACAAATTATTACAGATATTTATATAGTGACATCAATTTATGCAGCGTGTTACATATACATTGTACATTGACATCAGCACTGCCTTCAAGGAGCTTACAGTCTAAGGTCCCTAAAGCCCAGTACACATGGGCTTAATGTCGGGTGGCATCGATCAGTTAGGTAGAAACTGGCCAACATTCAACCCACATGTACTGCAGCTGGTCCAACAGAAGCCGGCCATTCTGTCGAAGGGTCATGACCGCAAAAGGTCTCCCGACCAGCTCCTGCTCAGCGCTGAGCGAAATGTTCTGGCAGGCGGGCCGTCCCCCTGTCAGAACACAATAGAACAGCAAGGGAGATCTGAGGAAAGGAAACTGACAGCTCAGGTTGGAGCCGCTGTACTAACAATCTGATGTTAGTACAGCGACTCCGACTTGAGATGTCAGTTTTTTCTTCATTCAGTCCGCTGGGTTGAACGAAAAAAAAAAAACAGCAGTGTGTACGAGCCTTTACTCACATTCATACATACTAGGGCCAATTTAGACAGGAGCCAGTTAACCTACCAGCATGTCTTTGGAGAGTGGGAGAAAACCGGAGTACCCGGAGAAAACCCACGCAGGCACATGGAGAACATGCAAACCCCAGGCAGGTAGTATAACTTTTCCCAACTGAGGACGACATTGACAGTTGCAATGTCATTCAAAATTTGAGAAAAAATTTCCACCCTGAGCCTTCCAATTTTCTCATACATACACTTGAAAACAATCCTTGGTTTGTTCCAATTAATCATTAGAAAATTGAAAGAACATTCCAAAAACAAGTTTTTTTTTTTTAACCGAATTGTACTGGTGCATGGCTAGCTTTAACCACAAAGGCAAAGATCATAAAAGCGGTTATATTAGATAGCAGTGAAAGGCAGGAGAAAGGTTAGATTGGGTGGGGCAGATGCAGGTATTCATCCTCTGCATGATCAGAGATAATGAGCTAAGCAGGGAAGTGCAGAGACAGAAGAGGGCAAAGTGTTAATATGGGAGTTTCAATGACTTCTCTTACCTGCTCAGGGAGAAGTCAGCAACTCAGAGCTGTCCTCTGTGGATCAGGACACAGGAAAGTTCTGCACTAGCCTTCCCAGGGTCCTAAAACCAAAGAAGGAGGGCAGCCAATGAGGAAAGACACTCACCCCTCTGCAGCCTGCCCTCCCGCCTGGGATTTGGCCATACAAGGAGAAGGAATTTGAGGAGGATGCAAGATGTGTGGGACAAACAGATCCAAACCCAAACACAGGATATTCTGCCTTATATAGTTCTCAGCTCCACTTTCTGTCAGTGTGCAAGGAACCCTCTTTACAAGGCTGTATACACAGGGGAACACTGCCAGTCCTCCTTATATGGGGTGTGTGGGTGTACGAGAGGGGGAGAATAGTACAGGGGGAGCTCAGCAATCTTGTACAGTTCTCACAATTCCATAAAACTCTTAGAAATGATAAACGGTCGCTCCACTCAAAACGAATGTTTCACTTTTCTCTAGATACTGGAAGGGTAAATCAGCCCACTGGGTATCTCTGGGGATTCTGACAAAGTTTACCTCTATAGTTTCCGTCTTCTCTTTTCCTAATCAGGAATCTCATTTCTATTGTTGTATTCTTCAAAAGCATAAAAAAAAAAAAAAAAACTGGGAGAGCCTGCTGACCATAAACCTTGCAATCTGAATGTGCAATTTTTATTGCAGCTTCTCTCAATGTTTTTACCCCTAAGGAACCCTTGAAATAATTCCTAGGTTCTTGGAGAACCCAAACTAAAATGATTATACCTACAGCTCATGGTACATTAACATGAACAATAAGCTAAAGAATATTTTAAATATTCTAACCTTAGTACTCTGTGTAGAAGCGATCCCTTACATTATTATTATTGTACAGGTTTTAAATAGCGCAGTTTTTACAGCAATTTACAAAATGAAGGCAGACAGTACAGTTAATATACAATTCAATACAGTTAAGAATCAGATTGTTAAACCTCATACACACAGGATGACGATCGTACGTACGATCTTCTCAAATCGTATGTTGGTTAATGTAACTTGCATACTGACTGCACTACACGATCGTACGACCACGGAAAGAACGTTCAGGTGCATGTAATTAGCATCCGGTCGTTCCTGACTTCGGAGCATGCGTGTTTTGCACAATACAACTTGTTGTACCAACTGCTCTGTACACACGATACAACGGTCGTATGACCACTTGTTGGTACGACCAAGTTTTCTAGTCTGCTCATACAACTTCCCTTGTACGACCGTTGTATGTCGTCTGTTCTAATCATGCATACGAACGATCGATTTCGCATACAACGGTCATTAGTACGACCTGTTGTATATGATCGTCGTCCCGTGTGTACGAGGCTTTAGAGCTTACAATCTAGGAGGGAGGGTCAAGTGATACAAAAAAGGTAATACCTGTGGGAGATGAGCTGATGGAGAAAATAAAGTACAGTTATTTGGTGTGGGCAGGATAGGCTTATCTGAAGAGATGGGGTTTTAGTGACCTTCTAAAAGTAGACAGTAGGAGATAGTCTGACAGGTTGGAGTAGGGTATTCTATAGGATGGGATTGGCTCAGGGAAAGTCCTGGAGGCGAACATGGGAGGAGGTGACAAGGGAGCTAGAGAACAGGAGGTCTTGGTAGGAACAAAGAGAACAATTTGGTTGGCATTTTGAGACTAGGTTAATGATGTAGCTGGGGGCCAAGTTGTGGATGGCTTTGTAAGTTGTAGTTAGTATTTTGAATTTAATTCGTTGGGTGAGTGGAATTGGCAGAGATAAGTAGCAGACACCGAACGGTTGGCAAGGTGTAGGAGTCTGGCAGTAGCATCCATGATGGACTGAAGGGGGGGTAGCCTAAGTAGAGGTAAGTCAATGAGGAGGCAGTTGCAGGCGAGAGATGACCAGGGAGTGAACAAGGAGCTTTGTGGGGTCATTGGTCATTAGTGGCTAGTGAAAAATTGCCCACTTGCATTCATGGTCAGTGTTGGTGTAAGATCAATCCACCATTGCTTACTGTTCAATGGACCTTAGCTGGTTGAAAAACAGTGCTCTTTTCTTATTTAATAGAGGTTTGATAACAATGGTCCCCAGTCTATGAGACCTCATTGATGCTGTTGGTGGGTAGATGTCAGGGTAATATTTTATTGGAGAATGCCCCATCACAATTTTTCTTCCCAGAAAGTAACAGCATCAGCAGAGTCCAACTATACTGCTCCACTAATACCTTTCAGCCAAAAATATATATTTCTGGATAGAGTGGCGAAGGGTTAGAACCTTATTCTGTCCATATTGAGAAGAACTTTCTAAACTTCCTATCCAAGTGATGGGTGTCAGCCAGGAGAAAAGTCAAGAGAATTTAACTTTTCAGCAAAAACCTGACCAAGGTCTTACCTATCCCTTTTTAAAATAGAGTTAGATTTGGGCTTTGTCTTCTCCAACAAACAGGAATGTTTCTAGAGGGCAATCAGATCATGCCTACATACAGTGAATCCAGAAAGTATTCACAGAGCTTCACTTTTTCCACATTTTGTTATGTTACAGCCTTATTCCAAAATGGATTAACGTCATTATTTTCCTCAAAATTCTACAAACAACACCCCATAATGGCAACGTGAAAGAAGTTTGTTTGAAATTTTTGCAAATTTATTAAAAGCAGAAAAAAAAAAAAATCACATGTGCATTATTTACAGCCTTTGCTCAATACTTTGTTGAAGCACCTTTGGAAACAATTACAGCCCCAAGTCTTTTGAATATGATGCTACAAGCTTGGAACACCTATTTTTTGGCAGTTTTACTGATTCTTTGCAGGACCTCTCAAGCTCCACCAAGTTGGATGGGGAGCGTCTGTGCACAGCCATTTTCAGATCTTTCCAGAGATAATCAAATCGGGTTCAAGTCTCGGCTCTGGCTGGGCCACTCAAGGACATTCACAGAGTTGTCCCATAGCCACTCCTTTATTATCTTGGTTGTGTGTTTGTTCCGTTGGAAGATGAACCTTTGCCCCAGTCTTAGGTCCCGAGCATTCTGGAGAAGGTTTTCATCAAGGATGTCTCTGTACATTGCTGCATTCATCTTTCCCTTGATCCTGACTAGTCTCCCAGTTCCTGCCGCTGAAAAACAGCCCCACAGCATGATACTGCCACCACCATGCTTCACTGTAGGGATGTCATTAGCCAGGTGATAAGCGGTGCCTGGTTTCCTCCAGACATGACACTTGTCATTCAGGCCAAAGAGTTCAATCTTGGCTTCATCAGACCAGAGAATTTTGTGTCTCAGGTCAGAGTCCTTCAGGTGCCTTTTGGCAAACTCCAGGCGGGCTGTCATGTACCCTTTACTTCCATGTGGCCACTCTACCATACAGGCCTGATTGGTGGAGTGCTGCAGAGATGGTTGTTCCATCGGGTTCTTGCTCACCTCCCTGACTAGGGCCCTTCTTCCCAGATTGCTCAGTTTGGCCAGGCTGCCCGCTCTGGGAAGAGTCCTGGTGGTTCCAAACTTCTTCCATTTACAGATGATGGAGGCCACTATGCTCATTGGGATCTTCAATGCTGCAGAAATTTTTCTGTACCTCGATACAACCCTGTCTCCTGTTTTAGAGGTCTAAAGACAATTCCTTAAACTTCATGGCTTGGTTTGTGTTCTGAAATGCACTGCTAACTGTAGGACCTTATACAGACAGGAGTGTGCCTTTCCAAATCATCTCCAGTCAACTGAATTTACCACAGATATACCCTAATCAAGTTGCAGAAATATCTCAAGGATGATCAGTAAAAACAGGATGCACCTGAGCTCAATTTTGAGTGTCATGGCAAAGGCTGTGAATACTTATGTACTGTGTTTTTTTATTTTTTATAAATTTGCAAAGATTTCAAACAAACTTCCTTAACATTGTCATTATGGGGTATTGTTTGTAGAATTTTGAGGAAAAAGCGATGCAAATACTTTCTGGATGCACTTTATGATCTCAAAATACCAACCTCCCAAGACTACCTGCTCTCTAGCTCCCTCGTCACCTCCTCCCATGCTCACCTCCAGGACTTTTCCAGAGCCTCTCCAACCTCTGAAACTCCTTACCCCAATCTGTCTGACCATCTCATTCTTTATCCACCTTTCCTGAAAACCAATCTCTTTAAAGAAACCTATCCTGCCTCTAACATCTTTTATTTTCTTGATGAGCTTATCCCTCACAGCTATTACCTTTTGAATCATTTGACCCTCCCTTTTAGATTGCAAGCCCTCTGACCAGGGCCCTCTGATTACACTTGTATTGAATTGCATTTTAACTTTTTGTTAAAGCGGAGTTCCACCCAAAAGTGGAACTTCCACTGATTGGATTCCTCCCCCCCTCAGGTGTCATATTTGGCACCTTTCGGGGGGGGGGGGGAACGACACACATCCGGGAGCTCTGGCTGGCGGCCACTGACGTAAGCAGCCCGGCTCCCTCCTCCATCAACGCTCTAATACTGGGCACCTGGCCAATAGCAGAGCGCATCGGAGCCTCGCGTTTGCGCAGTGGGGCGCTTGGCGTTAAGCTGTAATGCTACACGTCCGGGTTCCCTTACCCACAATGGACGTGGCTGCACCAGACCCCCGATCGGAAGATTGGCGGCGGTTGCCGACATCGCTGGACTCCAGGACAGGTAAGTGTCCTATTATTAAAAGTCAGCAGCTCCTGTATATGTAGCTGCTCACTTAATTTTTTCAGCTCTGGGTGGACCTCCGCTTTAAGCACTGAGGAAACCGTTGGCGATATATAAACCCTATATAATAATAATATACGTTAACCTCTGCAAAGTCTGATTGTCTCACTCTCAAGTGATGCTTTTAATATGTTATAACCTAAAAATCCACCCTAAAGTTGGTCATACACTGTTCGAAATTCAGTCACTTGCTGCTGAATCAGCTGGAATTCAAACTGTGGGTGGCCCGGGGCTGAACGAAAGAAATTCCAAGTATGACCAGCTTTAGACACAAAGACTGGATTAGATCCACTCTACTGATCAATAATGGGGTAAACCTAGGACTTTTGGTGGATTAGTATTTAAAATGGAACCTATAACTAGAATAAAGAGAAGATACTACAAGGTTCAAGTAGATTGTACTTCCTTACCAAAATTCCTGCACTGTGCACCCCAGATGCCCCTACACCAAGAGACAAGAGAGGTTGGCGAGTCAGAATCGGAGAGTGGGACACACCCATTTTCCACAATGAAATGCAAACTCATCTGAAAAAAACCTACTAGGGGGCACACACATAACATTAGGAGATGCAACTTCAATTAATGACAACTTAGATTTGCAAACTGCACACGTTTCAGGTTCAGGGGCTCGGGAAAACAAAGAAGAAAAATCTGTACAGACATTTTGTGTCTTCTCTTGTATGTTCTAATGACAGGTTCCCTTTAATCTTTATACAGGAACAACGTGGGCGGCACAGTGGTGTAGTGAATAGAACTTTCGCTTGGCAGCAAAAGGGTCATTGGTTCAAATCCCAACCACGACACTACCTGCCTGGAGTTTGCATGTCCTCCCTGTGCCTGCATGGGTTTCCTCCGGGTACTCCGGTTTCCTCCCACACTCCAAAGACATGCTGGTACGTAAATTAGATCCTGTCTAAATTGGCCCTAGTATGTGTATGAATGTGAGTTAGGGACCTTAGATTGTAAGCTCCTTGAGGGTAGGGACTCATGTGAATGTACAATGCATATGTAAAGCGCTGCGTAAATTGACAGCGCTATATAAGTACATGAAATAAATAACACTGGCCAAGGCAACAGAGTATAAACATTTACACAGCAATACACAGACATGTGTTCTTTCAAACATAAAATGCATGCAGTGTTACAGATAGATTTGTGGATATACGCAAAGCAAGCATCACATCAGTAAAAAATCTATACACAGAGAAAGAACTCCATTGCTAAACACATCCACTGCCAAACCTATCTATACAACTTAAAGGGCAAACAAGCCCTAAGTGTATCTTGCAAAAAAATGTGTGAGCTGATAACTTATTGTGTTCTCTGCCTGTGCTGTAGTTTTATCAGTTACATTGTTCTTAGCCATCTCTGAGGGCTGCAGAACCCCTCCCTATATGATATTAAGAGGAGGCGAGGGGCAGGTGTTTGTAGTCTAAATATACAGAGCAGACTACAGTGACAACATTGCTATCCATTAATACAGCACATAGAAGGAGCATCGTCACTGTAGGAAAGAAAGTGTGATAATGCCAAAATCACCAGGTGATAATAAAAGGGAAAACAACTTACAAAAGAAAATGAATGCAGACACTGCATCTAAGCAGCAATATATTACAATTTTGTTCTTGGGTTTAGATATACACTATATTACCAAAAGTATTGGGGCGTCTGCCTTTACACGCACATGAACTTTAATGGCATCCCAGTCTTAGTCCTTAGGGTTCAATATGGAGTTAGCCCACCCTTTGCAGCTATAACACTTTAACCCCTTCCTTACTGGGCACTTAAACCCCCCTCCTGCCCAGACCAATTTTTGTCTTTCAGCGCTGTCGCATTTTGAATGACAATTGCGCGGTCGTGCGACGTTGTAATAAATAAAATTTGCGTCCTTTTTTCCCCACAAATAGAGCTTTCTTTTGGTGGTATTTGATCACCTCTGCGTCATTTCTGATCGCCACTATAAACAAAAAATGAGCGACAATTTTGTAAAAAAGAACAATATTTTTTACTTTTTGCTAAAGTACAAATCCATTAAAAAAAATATTCATCAGTTTTGGCCGACATCTGTTTTTAACCAGACCCGTCCTCCCCCCAAATTCACGGGTCATT
>BLSH010404617.1:1433582-1447279 GCA_018402905.1 Glandirana rugosa | reverse complement strand
TAAAAAAAAAAAAAAAAAAAAAAAAAAAAAAAAAAAATCGCAATCGGCGTATATTGATTGGTTTGCGCAAAAGTTATCGCGTCTACAAACTGGGTATTGATTTATGGCGTTTTTATTATTATTTTTTTTTTTACTAGTAATGGCGGCGATCTGCGATTTTTAGCGGGACTGCGATATTGCTGCAGAAATGTCAGACATTTTTTACACATTTTTGGGACCAATGACATTTATACAGCGATCAGAAATTTAAATATCCACTGATTACTGTGTAAATGTCATTGGCAGTGAAGGGGTTAACCAGCAGGGGGCAGTGAAGGGGTTAACAATGTTCCCTGGGTGTGTTCTAACTGTGGGGGGGCAAGGCTGGCCGGGACATAACAGATCTAACTGATCCCAGTGACAGGGATCAGTAGATCCGCTATGTCCCCTGTCACAGAACGGAGAACCGTCGTGTTTTCAACGGCGGTTCCCCGTTCTGAGGCTCCCAAAAGAGATCGCCGGGTCTCGGGCGGACATCGAGTCCTCCCGACACACGGGCGCGCGTGTCGCCGCTGCCTCCAGGGGGCGCACCAGGAGCGCGCACAGTGGACGACGTCCGGGCATTTCAGATCCGCGCTGGAGCCGTACTTCGGCAATAGCGTGGATCTGAAGTGGTTAAACTTTTCTGAGAAGGCTGTCCACAAGGTTTAGGAGTGTGTCTATGGGAATGTTTGACAATTCTTCCAGAAGTGCATTTATGAGGTCAGGCACTGATATGGATGAGGAGGCCTGGCTCGCAGTCTAATTCTTTTCAAAGGTGTTCTCTTAGGTTGAGGTCAGGCCAGTGCAGTGCAGGCCAGTCAAGTTCCTCCACCCCAAACTCGCTCATCCATGTCTTTAAGGACCTTGCTTTGTGCACTGGTCCAAATCATTTGGCGGAGGAGGGATTAATGGTGTGGGGTTGCTTTTCAGGGGTTGGGCTTGGCCCCTTAGTTCCAGTAAAGGGAACTCTTAAGGCGTCAGCATGCCAAAACATTTTGGATAATTTCATGCTCCCAACTTTGTGGGAACAGTTTGGGGATGGCCCCTTCCTGTTCCAACATGACTGTGCTCCATTGCACAAAGCAAGGTCCATAAAGACAGTTTGGGGTGGAAGAACTTGACTGGCCTGCAGAGAGTCCTGACCTCAACCCAATAGAACACCTTTGGGATGAATTAGAGCAGAAACTGTGAGCCAGGCCTTCTTGTCCAACATCCGTGCCTGACCTCACAAATGTGCTTCTGGAAGAATGGTCAAACATTTCCATAGACACACTCCTAAACCTTGTGGACAGCCTTCCAGAAGAGTTGAAGCTGTTATAGCAGCAAAGGGGAGGCCAACTCAATATTAAACCCTACGGACTAAGACGCCATTAAAGTTCATGTGAGTATAAAGGCAGGCGTCCCAATACTTTTGGTTATATAGTGTATTTTAAAGGAAACTTGTACTTCGAGAGACAGGGCCATTGCCCGCTTCCTTCTGTAATAGTACATTCCCAGACTGTCACTGACTTGACACAATCGTATGACAAGTGAAGTCAGAATTCCTTATCCACATTTCATGGAAGAAAAGTCCATGGTCCAGAAAGTATTAAAGCTAGAGGATGTGCTTGACATCAAGCACTTAGCATTTTCAGAAAAGGTCATCAACATCAGCCTACATAATATTCTCATTACAGGATTTCTTTGGTATTTCCTCTTTTGCAGAGTATTCAGTTTACTGTTAGAGCTAATAATTGACTAACACGTCTATAATTCTCCAAAATGTATGTCTGACACGTATACATTGGAAACTCCCTTTCTACTTTCAAATAGCAAATTGTAAAAAACTTATAGGTGGCAAAGACATTGAATGTACACCACCAGATAGGAGGCACTATATAGGGATACAAACATTTTAGCATCTAGACTTATATGGTGTTCACCCAAGGAAGAATAGAGGCTGCTATTGGAAAATTCTAGTTCCCTGGCAGTCATTCTGGTCCAGTGGCTTCAGCATTTTCTGAGTCATACACCTGTGACAAGTGTGCAGATTAAAATGGACCTTTTAGTAAATTTTGAAGGTCTGCATGAATAAATAACTCATCAGGTTTACATAAGCTTCAGAGGTGGATCCGAGTTTCTGAAACTGGGATTAATAGAGCTGATTTTAGGAATCTGCAGCTGGAGATAACATTCTTTAAATACTTTTTTCAAAGCTACTTCAATTGCCATACACTTAAATTAACATTGGTCCTTATGCTATATGTAATAGCAAAATAAAGTCTGACTAGTGGAATATTCTATTTTTTTTATCATGCAGTGTTCTACAGGGTGGGCCATTTATATGGATACACCTTAATAAAATGGGAATGGTTGGCGATATTAACTTCCTGTTTGTGGCACATTAGTATATGTGAGGGGGGAAACTTTTCAAGATGGGTGGTGACCATGGCGGCCATTTTGAAGTCGGCCATTTTGAATCCAACTTTTGTTTTTTCAATAGGAAGAGGGTCATGTGGCATCCGGGGGTACGCAGCGCGGTGATCGGGGTTGAGGCTTGTCCCTCAGACAAAGCCCAGCCCCGATCAGGGTAAAGAGCCAATGAAATTGGCCCTTTACCACGTGACCGGCTGTGTCCAATCACAGCCGGTCACGTGATGTAAACAAACCGCGTTAACGAACTGTTACCGAGACCTCCTCCTCACACACCGATCGTGCGTGAGAAGGAGATTGTGGTAACAGCTCGTTACCACCTACAGTACACACCAAGCACACGGATTGCCCCCCCCCAGTAATAGAGTACCTGTCACCACCCCATCAAAGTACCTATCATAGCCCATCAAAGTACCTGAGTACCTGTCACCAGTCCATCTGAGTACCCGAGTACCTGTCACCAGTCCATCTGAGTACCCGAGTACCTGTCACCAGCCCATCAGAGTACACGAGTACCTGTCACCAGTCCATCTGAGTACACGAGTACCTGTCACCAGTCCATCTGAGTACACGAGTACCTGTCACCAGCCCATCAGAGTACACGAGTACCTGTCACCAGCCCATCAGAGTACACGAGTACCTGTCACCAGCCCATCAGAGTACACGAGTACCTGTCACCAGTCCATCTAAGTACACGAGTACCTGTCACCAGCCCATCTGAGTACCTGTCACCAGCCCATCAAAGTACCTGAGTACCTGTCACCAGTCCATCTGAGTACACGAGTACCTGTCACCAGCCCATCAGAGTACCCAAGTACCTGTCACCAGCCCATCAGAGTACCCAAGTAACTGTCACCAGCCCACCTGAGTACCCGATTACCTGTCACCAGCCCATCAGAGTACCCGAGTACCTGTCACCAGCCCATAAGAGTACCTGTCACCAGTCCATCTGAGTACCCAAGTACATTTCACCAGCCCATCTGAGTACTTGTCACCAGCCCATCTGAGTACCCAAGTACATTTCACCAGCCCATCAGAGTACCCGAGTACCTGTCACCAACCCATTGAGTACCCGAGTACCTGTCACTAACCCATTTGAGTACCCGAGTACCTGTCACCAACCCATCTGAGTACCCGAATACCGGTCTCCAGCCCATCAGAGTACCTGAGTACCTATCTGCAGCGCATCAGAGTACCAGAGTACCTATCTGCAGCCCATGCCTCATAGAATATACCTTGGGGTGTTTGTTTCCAAAACAGGGTCATTTTGTGGGCAATTCCACTGTCCAGGTGCTCCAAGACCTTCAAAAGTGTGATAGGTAGGAATGGAATTAGATGTGTAATTTATGCTCCTAGAACGCCTGAAGGCACTACTTCAATGTTGGACCTCTCTATGTGGCCAGGCTGTGTAAAAGTCTCACACATGTGGTATTGTCATACTTGAGATGAGTGGCAGAATACATTTTGGGGGTTAATTTTTGCTATGTACCTGCTTTGTGTTATAAATACCTTATCAATTGACCACTTTGTGTAAAAATAAAAGCGTTTTCATTTTCTTTCCACATTTTTTGAAGATTCGTGGAAAAAAAATGAACCATTCAAAAGACTCATAATGCCTCGTAGATTATACGTTGGGGTGTTTGCTTTCCAAAATGGGGTCATTTTGTGTGCAATTCCATTGTCCTGGTGCTCCAGGGCCTTCAAAATTGTAATAGGTCGTCAGGAAATTAGATATCTAATTTATGCTCCTAGAACGCTTGACGGTGCTCCCTACATATTGGACCTCTCTATGTGGCCAGGCGGTGAAAAAGTTGCACA
Source organism: Glandirana rugosa (assembly GCA_018402905.1). Taxonomy (NCBI): domain Eukaryota; kingdom Metazoa; phylum Chordata; class Amphibia; order Anura; family Ranidae; genus Glandirana; species Glandirana rugosa. The sequence continues at coordinate 1,443,028 of BLSH010404617.1, read as the reverse complement.
CATGTGGTATCGCCATAGTCGGGAGGAATAGCAGAATGGATTTTGGGGTGTAATTGGAAGTATGCATATGCTGTGTGTGAGAAAGAACTACTTGTTATGACAACTTTGTGTAAAAAAAATAAAATCATTTCTTAATTTTCCTAAGAACTGTGGGAAAAAATACAACTTCAAAAAACTCTCCATGCCTCATACTAAATACCTTGGAATGTCTACTTTTCAAAAAGGGGTCATTTGGGGGGTATTTGTACTTTCCTGACATTTCAGGGCCTCAAGAAATGAGATCCGTCAGTACATCAGGTGTGATCAATTTTCAATGATTGGCACCATAGCTTCAATGATTGGCACCATAGCTTCTAGACTCTATAAGGCCCCTTTCACACGAGCGGAGCCCGTTTTGATCCATCCCTTTATCCCCGCTGAGCTGGGGGATGACAGGTCAGTCTCTGCACTCCGTGCAGAGACTGACCTGTCACAGCTCCATTCTCCTCTATGGAGGATCGGATGAACACGGATCGTCTGTCCGTGTTCATCCAATCCGCCAGACGGATGGAAAATGGGGTTTCCATCCATCTGTTTTTGGTGGATCGGGTGTCAGTGGACATGTCACCACTGACATCCGTCGCTCCATAGAGAACAAAGGAGCGTCCGTTCGGGTCCACCTGAAAAACTGACAGGCGGACCCGAACGATCCGCTCGTGTGAAAGAGCCCTAACTTTCACACACAGAAAATAATATACACTTATTAGGGCTATTTTTACCAAAGATATATAGCAGTATAGGGTTTGGCCCAAATTTATGAACAAAAATCACTTATTTGCCAAATTTTAGCATAGAAACTAAAAAAAAGTGTTTTTGTTTTTTCTAAATTCTCACTCTTTTTTCACTTATGTCACAAAACATAAAAAACCCAGAGGTGATAAAATACCACCAAAGAAACCTCTATTTGTGTGAAAAAAAATGGTAAAAAATGTTGTTTGGGTACAGTGTTGCATGACTGAGTAATTGTCATTCAAAGTGTGAGAGCGCTGAAAGCTGAAAATTGGTCTGGGAAGGAAGCGTTCTGTATTGAAGTGGTTAACAGACCAAGCTATTCAGCAAAAGTGGCAGTTAGAGACAAACAATTTAACACTGACAGAGGTGCTTACAATTGTCAGCTTTAATTTATATATGTAAAACCTTTATCCCAAAAGAAAAAAAAAATGCTGTAACTCCTTAAAATGTGTTAACTGGAGTTTGGATTTAATTTGGTTGTCAGATCCATCTAAATCTGCTAGTCTAATGGTCCATACACACGATTGGAAAATCGTATGATAAATACTGCTTTCAAATCGATCGTATGATAATCTGATTGTTAGTACGCAGCTTTCGATAGCCGATCACAACAGTTTATCAGATATTATCCGGTTCCAGCATGAACATTTTTCTTGTAGGATACTTTTTCATATAGTTTTCTTTAATCCGTGCATTTATTGTTCGAAAATACAATACAAATGCACAACACATTACATCACTTTTACAATTTTTAATCTGTTGTACGAAAATTTACGTAACTGTAGTAAACTCATTTTTGAAGTGAGACTAGCATGCAAAAATAATGGACAACCATTTGTGCATGGATCGGAGGCCCCTCCCCTCCCCACAGAACACACAGGGAAAGAGACCTGTTAGCCGGAAAGAGAGCTTGTGGCCATATTTTTGTAGCCAGAAGCTGCGGCCAGTGCCAAATAAAGTCCCAATGCCCGGGACAAAAGCAAAATCTGGGAATTTTTATCGGAACGCACTCAGATCGGGATGAGGGTCCAAATATCGGGATTGTCCTGGGAAAATCGGGACTGTTGGCAAGTATGCTATTAGCAAAAGAATGTAGACATAGAACACGCCCCCTTATAGGAGAATTATACCAAAACATTTATTTTTTTTTAATTCACGCTCAATTGCCACTTTATTAGGTATACTTTGCTAGTACAGGCTTTTGCCTTCAGAGCTGCCTTAATTTTTTGTGGCATGGATTCAACAAGGTGTTGGAAACATTCCTCCTTTTGGTCCATAGTGACATGATAACATCACACAGTTGCTGCAGATTTGTCGGCTGCACATCCAGGATGCAAATCTCCCATTCCACCACATCCCAAAAGGTGCTCTATTGGATTGAGATGTGGTGACTGTGGAGGCCATTGGAGTACAGCGATCTCATTGTCATGTTCAAGAAACCAGTGGTGAGATGATTGGAGCTTTGTGCCATGGTGCATTATCCTGCTGGAAGGAACCATCAGAAGATGGGGACAGTGTAGTCATAAAGGGATGGACATGGTCAGCAACAATACTCAGGTAGGCCTTGGTGTTTAAACGATGCTCAGTTGGTATTAAGGGGCCCAAAATGTGCCAAAAAAATATCCCCAACACCTTTATACCACCGCCAGCCTGAACCGTTGATACAAGGCAGGATGGATCCATGCTTTCATGTTGTTTATGCCAAATTCTGACCCTAGCATCTAAATGTTGCAGCTGAAATTGAGACTCCTCTCACCAGCCAACGTTTTTCCAATCTTTTATTGTGCAATTTTGGGGAGCCTGGGCGAAGTTTCACCTCAGTTTCCTGTTCTTAGCTGACAGGAGTGACACCTGGTGTGGTCTTCTGCTGCTGTAGCCCATCTGCTTCAAGGTTTGTGTTGTGCGTTCAGAGATGGTATTCTGCCTACCTTGGTTGTAAAGGCTGGTAATTTGAGTTACTGTTGTTCTATCATCTTGAACCAGTCGGCCCATTCTCCTCTGACATCAACAAGGCATTTTCGTCCACACAACAGCCACTCACTGGATATTTTCTCTTTTTTGGACCATTCTCAGTAAACCCTAGAGATGGTTGTGCTTGAAAATCTCAGTACATCAGCAGTTTTTGAAATACTCAGACCAGCCCGTCTGGCACCAACAACCATACCATGTTCAAAGTCACTTAAATCCCCTTTCTTCCCCATTCTGATGCTTGGTTTGAACTCCAGCAAGTTGTCTTCACCACATCTAGATTCCTAAATGCATTGAGCTGCTGCCATGTGATTAGATGATTACCAGTTTGTGTTACCGAGCAATTGAACAGGTGTGAACCAAAAAGTGTAGCGCTAAAAAAACACAGTATATATTACAATGTAACACTATAGTGAATAACAACCGAAATAAAGTCCAAAATAAAGAAAAATGTGTTCAATCCGATCAAGACATCCGAAACATTAATCGTATATCTTCAAAGATTGTAGAAACATTGCATCATGTGTTGTACACCACCAACAAAAGTGTAAAAGGTACTCTTACCAGCGATAAGAGGAAATGCGCGTGTAGTTAATCCCACATAGACATCCTCTAGGCTCCTGTGTGGCTCCAGTCCCACCGTCTGTTGAGAACTCCCCGGCGGTCCACAGCCAGGATATCAAACTCCAAAATGGATACAGCAATCTGTTAGGTGATTCAACCTCCGACCAGGAACTCCTGCAAGTCTCCAGCTAGGTCTCAAAATCCGACACCACCATGCAACAGTATGCCTCAATATAAAAAAGGAGTCTACATAGCGTAATACTGTATCGGCAAATGAATTTATTAAAAGGTATCACACTTACATTTTAAAAGTGTCAATCAGGCAGTAAGGAATGCCATAAAAACGAATAAAAGCGTAGTGTGCAAACTGAGCAGGTCCACTTCACCCGACGCGTTTCGTCCCAACGGACATCGACAGGGGTACAATTGAACAGGTGTACCTAATGAAGTGGCCAGTGAGTTTACAAACGCAGCAATTTAGAAACTGGATGAAAGGTTTAGCTTTAAGGAACACTTTTTTTGAAAGATAAAAAGTGCATTTTATATATAACTATATAGATCAGACTAAAATGAGGGATAAATGAGGAGGAAAGAGGGACAGAGGGACTTTGTTTAAAATCAGGGACAGTTGGGAGCTATGTGTTTGTTACCTGCATGTTGTAACAATTGCCACATTTTTTTGCACATAATTGAAGGTTTGATGCCCAAATATCACCATAATTGCTCATTTTCTAATCCAAATATGCTCAGGACAATTTTTTTGCCTAACACTGATTGTTTAGAGGACCAACCCCTGAGAGCACCTATCACTATCAAACCACACCCCTATAATATACGGTCCTGCCTCCAATTTGTTTTTTAAAGTTACCACGCATGTTCATTTCTTGTTGTAGTGTCACAAGTAAAGAAACTGAGATGAAATCTGCCCAGCAGGTAGATTTGACTGCTGACGCATGAACAAGATCATAACTATCCAGAGGACCTCACCCAAAAAGTCTCTGAAACTGGGCAAGGTCACAGCTTTATTGGGTTAGTAAACCTCATACTTATGCACAATAACAGTCAGCAAACATTACATTTTGAGCAAATCCTGTGCCAGTCACAGACAAACTGTGACCACTGAACTGCACTTAAAGAGGAGCGCCACTCTTCCCAAAAGAGATCTCACCCGGTGGCTGCAGCCACGTACGGACTTGGCAGTGAAAAGGTTTAAAAAAAAAAAAAGGAGGGAAAAGAAAAAAAACTCACAGATGAGACCTTGTAGGCACTTGCCTAATGAGCCTAGTGGAAAATCCGGCCCTGGGCAGCAGTGCTTTAGATCTCACACTATAAAATACAGCTATGAGGCTGTAGGCACATGCCATATTTTTTTCAGGAATTCAGGACAAAAAGTTAAATTTTTCGGGTTACTTGTTAGGCGCAATTACAATTTGTAAATGATGCTTATGTAGCGGTACCCCCGAAGGAGCTGCTAATGAAATTTATATTTTCCCGAGCCTCCCACTGAATATTCTTGCAGCCAGTCACTATAGCATTTTCACACAGCCAGGTGCACACACAATCCCGCTTGTTTCCAATGACCAGTCTAGGGGATGAATTTTCAGTGCTTTATTTGTTGAACTTGGATAGGAGAAGGATAGGCATGAGATACTCCAAGTAACTGACTGTAACTGAGGACAAATTCTCCCTAGGTTCTGTGTAGCAGGCAGTCAGTGGCTTCACACAGCAGACTGACTCCAGTGAAACAAATCCATCTTTAAGCAACAAAGGACCTGCCGGACTTTGTTTCTTCAAGACACTAGCCAGTGTCTCCTTTCTAACTCATTGTAGCAGACTACCAAGGCACTTTATAGCAGGCTGACTTTAGCAGAACAGGTCCCTTGTTAAACAGTAAGGACAGAAGCTGGACTCTGCTCTTTAAGACACTCTCCTTTGTCTCCTTTCTAGCTGGCACACCCAATTAAGCTGATATGAGGGCAGGGGAAATTCTAGCACACAGTCTCAGGGATTCTCTCACAGATCTGTACTCACACCATGTCCTGAGACAGTTGGTAGCCTGTTCTGCCAACCTCCAAGCGACACTTTGCCACTGCAGTATCAGACTGAATCCAGAGACATCCTCCCTCTGTCAGCTTTCAAAGAACTGTGGGTTGCAGCTTCAGCATCCGGATAGGCCTCAACTAGGCCTAGCAGCCGGCAGCCTCCTGGATAGGCTCTCGGGCCTAGCAGCCAGGAGCTGAACATACACCTCACCCCTCAAGCCTGAGTGGGCTGGGACTCCTAACCTTGAGCCCATGTGCTCCTTTTTATATGAAGGTGTTCACCCAAGATGTAGTGGGTCACCACTCCCCTGCTAGCTGGTCAGAACCACCTCCAAATACGCCTGTTACTGGCTGAGGCTTTTCCCCTCTGTCCAATAGGGACCAGTACTATTGGACATGGTAAAAGATCTCCAGACCATATGAAACAGCACCAGAGCACATAGAGCAGACCTTACTTAAATCAGGCTTTCTGATAAGCAGACAGCATGTAAATTTACCTGTCAGCTCCTCTGTTAAGCAGACAGAGCCAAAAACTATATACACTCTCTAGTACCCAAACTAGGAGGGCGCTACACTTATAACTCAGCAAATCTTTATTTTTTGAGGTCAGGTCCACTTTAAGAGGGAAAAGGGGACTGTCCTGTAAGGGAAACCATAGACACAAGGATGTCATTCAACCTGATCTGGCCATTTTCCAGGAAAGCGAACATCAGTATGGTCTGCCAGTATCACTCACCTTCTCCCTACTCTTCTCCACAGCAAACATGATACTAGACAGAGCCAAGCTGGTATACTTGTACACCTTCTCCTATTGTCTGGAGATGGTTGCATTGTGCATGTACATCTGAAAGCCCTTATACAGTTACCATACAAGTTACCATCCTATTGAATAATCACTTTACATTACAACTTCCTTTACATTTACCTTATGTAAAGCTGGCCATACATGGATTGAAATTTGGTGGGTTCAGCAGGGACTGGATGAATTTTGATCCATGTATGGCTGTTTCCGTTCATGAGAAGTCAATCTAATCGATCAACTTCTCATGAACGGTACTGCCGGAAAATTTTTGCAGCCTATTAACAGTGGCGGCTGGTGCTCAGAAATTTTGGGGGGCGTAAACAACCTGGAAAATTAAACTGTTAGTAATGAAGGACTGTAAATAGCCATGTATCAGGTGATTATGCATCATTACTGCAAGATAAAATATTGAAAAGGTTAATGTTTAAGTGTGCAGGTAATATACAGCCTCAGTGTGCCCATCATATGCGGCCTCACCGTGCCCATAAAATGCAGCCTCACCGTGCCCATCATATGCAGCCTCACCGTGCCCCCAATATGCAGCCTCACCGTGCACCCAATATGCAGCCTCACCGTGCACCCAATATGCAGCCTCACCGTGCACCCAATATGCAGCCTCACCGTGCACCCAATATGCAGCCTCACCGTGCACCCAATATGCAAGCTCACTGTGCACCCAATATGCAGCCTCACCGTGCACCTAATATGCAGCCTCACCGTGCACCTAATATGCAGCCTCACTGTGCACCTAATATGCGGCCTCACTGTGCACCTAATATGCGGCCTCACTGTGCCCATAATATGCAGCCTGTACAGTATGGAGGGACATGTACTTAGAGGAGGTGGATGGTATTAGTATATACAGAAAGGAAGGTGGGTGTATACAGCTATATACACACCCACCTTCCTTCCTGTATATAGAGACCTTCCTCCATCATCACTGACTCCAGATATACATCATCTGTCCTGTATACAGCTATATATACACCCACCTTCCTTCCTGTATAGAGAGACCTTCCTCCATCATCACTGACTCCAGATATACATCATCTGTCCTGTATACAGCTATATACACAGTAACAGGACAGATGATGTATATCTGCAGTCACAGCGATGATGGAGGAAGGTCTCCATATACAGAAAGGGAGATGGTGGGTGTATATAGTTGTGTACCCTACAGGACAGATAATGTAGTACTAGTAAGGTCTCTCTGCTCTTTTTCCTCCAGGCCGGCCAATCTCTGTGTACACATACCCCACTCCTCCAGCCGCGTGATCATTCCTGGGCCCTGTCTGCACTGCCACAGAGACTTATGTGGTGGAGGGAAGTGTGTAGGCCTGTGCAGAGAGGAGTGATGGCTGTCGATGGGACATTCATGGCATTGGTGTCCAGCTGAGGCCAGCAGGTGGCACTGAGACAGACGGTGATGCTTAGCCTACCTGTCCAGTCTGGCAGGCCATGCTCTGTTTCCATTTCATCCGAGTGAGTGGTGGGAAACCGGAAATGACAGTTCCGCAAAAAGCACCGCCTACCAGTGCTAGCAATGTAGAGTGGGAGTGTTCCAGGCGCATGGCTTGCGCCCTGAGGACACTCCAAAAAATGCCCAATGAAGCTTTTTAGCTGCAATCACCTGATTGCAACAGTCAAGCTTCCTACAGACAGCCCAGTGTCTGGTGTCCGGACCCACTTAAAGGACAACTTTTTTTTACCCCATGTCTAGCTTCAGGGGGCGTTGCCTGTGCACCCCCTATTGACGGGCCGCCACTGCGCTATTGATCTTATCTGTGTATTCTGACAGCAGGGAGGCAGGAGAGTCTCCCCGCTGTCAGAATACCATGACAGAGGGGAAGATTCCCACATCAACATCAAATGTGTGGATGGGGGGAATCAGTTCAGTTTCTTTGTTCAGCCAGCCGGCTATGTGTACAGTGTTGCATGACCGCGCAATCATTCAAAGTGCAAGAGCACTGAAAGCGAAAAATTGGCCTGGGCAGGAAGGGGGTGAAAGTGTCCAGTAGAGGGAAAGAGGGACAAAGGGATCTAATTCCAAATGATGGACATTTGGCAAGTACCAGCTTATTGTGCCCATGTGATCATAGCCCTAAAAAGAGACTGCCCGGTTGAGTTGACCCTACCATGCAAGATAGAGAGGCTGTCCTTTTTTAAAAAGAGTGGCACCTCTGCTATTCATTTTGTTACAGAACTGTAGAGAGGAGAAACTGAAGAGGAAAGATGGAGACGAATGTGGCTATATTCTGCAGACGGTTTCTCTTCCTATTATTGCATTGTTTTCCATGTTTTGGAATCGGTTACAAGCATTGGCATCTGTTGTTTTCATACTGCTAATAGAGCTGCTTCCTAAATGCCACTTCAACCATAAACTGAAAATATAACAATTTGGGCTCAGTGACAAAATATTTGCTGTCAGTACTAAAGAGGCGCCTAATACCTGATCAGCAGGAGCTTTATATTGCAATGACGTTAACATGTCTGCAGAGAAACTGGATTATGTCAAATGTCTGGGTGTCAGCTGTATCGTCACATGAAATATTTCAGGTATGAAACTCACCCCTCTCCTACCTCAACAAATGTAACAAGCCTAGCCATCCACGAACATTTGAATCCACTCCCTGCATACATCATACAGCAACAGAAGACATAAAATGGTGTTCAGTTGATCTTAAAGTGATGTAATGAAAATTGTCTCGATCAAACATGGTGCTCACTAATTAAAATTGCTGATTTATTCCCCGATTTTGATTACATTCAATTTGATCTTTCTATAAAATGTATTGGAGCCCAGTTTTGACTTTTTAGTCTACTGAATTCTGATGATCAAATTTTTGTGTGGTAGATTGCAATTGCTTTGCGATCATATTTGCGATTCAAAAGCGACTAAAAATTTACACAGACAGGCCACAGACAGCTCAAACTTCATCTGATTCTCCTAAGATGGGTGGCCCCCTGCAGCCAGAGGCGGCTCTAGGCTTTGTGAGGCCTTAGGCAAAACCTAGACATGAGGCCCCACTCACTCCCCTAATGGGAAAAATATTTCAAATGATAAAAAAAGTAAGTGTGTAAATTGCATATATTAGGTGCTTTAAAGTGCTGGTGTCAGCGCTCTCTACCTCGGCGCTGGTGTCAGCGCTCTCTACCTCGGCGCTGGTGTCAGCGCTCTCTACCTCGGCGCTGGTGTCAGCGCTCTCTACCTCGGCGCTCATCTCTCGCGACCGTGGTCGCGGCTCCATCTCTCGCGACCGTGGTCGCGGCTCCATCTCTCGCGACTGTGGTCGCGGCTC
>BLSH010404617.1:1410437-1426952 GCA_018402905.1 Glandirana rugosa | reverse complement strand
AGTGGCAGTGCGGGGGGGATAGAATGAGTGACAGTATGGCGAGGAGGGTGAGATCATTAGCAGGGGGTGGGGGGATGGGATCAGTGGCAGTGCTGGTGGGGGCTGAGATCAGTGGCAGTGCTGGAGGGGATGGGATCAATGGCAGTGCTGGGGATGGATAGGATCAGTGGCAGTGCTGAAGGGGACGGGATCACTAGCAGTGCTAAGGAGGGATAGGACCAGTGGCAGTGCTGGGGAGGAATAGGATCAGTGGCAGTGCTGGAGGGGATGGGATCATTGGCAGTGCTGGGGAGGGATAGGATCAGTGGCGCTGGGGGGATCAGTGGCAGTGCTGGGGAGGGACAGGATCAGGGGGGAAGTGATTAGCGGCAGTGCTGGTGGGGTTAGTGGCAGTGATGGGATGGGGATCAGTGGCAGTGCTGGGGGAAGGGATCAGTGACAGTGCTGGGGGGGTCATTGACAGTGCTGGGGGGAGGGATCAGTGGCAGTGCTGGGGGGGTGGGGTTAGTGGCAGTGCTGGGGGGGTGATCAGTGACAGTGCTGGGGGGAGTCAGTGGCAGTGCTGGGGGTTGCCAGTAGCCTCAGGAGATGGGGTCTACTCCAGCCCCTCCTTCTACACAGTCCTGAGTTGAGCCGACCTCTAGTCTCCACCCCTGGCCATCCATTGAACTGAATGGGTGACCGCGGGCTCCAAGGACAGCTCAGATGGGTGGCCGCAAGCTTCAGGAACAGCCCAGATGGGTGGCCGCAGACTCCAAGGCTGCCCAGATGGGCGGCTGTGAGCTTCAGGAACAGCCAAGATGGGCGGCGGCAGGCTGCAAGGACAGCTCAGCTGGGCAGCCGCAAGCTTCAGGGACAGTTCAGATGGGCGGCCGTGGGCTCAAGGGACAGTTCAGATGGGCGGCCGTTGGCTCAAAGGACAGCCCAGATGGGAGGCTATGAGCTCCAGGGACAGCCCAGATGGGCGACCGCAAGCTCCAGGGACAGCCCAGCTGCCGCAGCTGCTTTTGCCCCACATGCAGCCCGGAGGCCGTGCCTGTACACATACTAGAGCCAATATAGATAGGAGTCAATGAACCTACCAGCATGTCTTTGGAGTGTGGGAGGAAATCGGAGTACCTGGAGGAAACCAGCACAAGCACAGGGAGAACTCCATGCAGGTAGTGCCGTGGTTGCTTTAATCTGCAAAACAAATTCTGCTATGCATCCTCAGCAGCAGAAATTTTGATAATAAAGGGACATATTGACACATGTTCGAGGATCATGGAATGCTTTAAATTTACTCACTCACTCAATTCAGGTTGATTAAGGGTCCTTAAACATGGGCGGTCCGAACTCCGCTTTGCTCAGCAGGGGTCCCCCACTGAGCAGGCGGAGGACAGGTCTGTCTCCAATCACTGTCCAAAGCGGAGACGGACAGCGTCCTGCTCTCCCCTATGGGGAAACCAATGAAAACAGACATGTGATGATCTTATTCGATCCGCTCCGGCAGATGCAGTGGCATCAATTAGGAGCGAACAGGCGCTCCCCCAATCCATGCGTCCGGCCCCCTAATCTACATGCAGGGCGCCAGACGCATTGAACCCAATGAGGGGGGTGTTCTTTTTTAGAAGCATGCGATTAGAGCTAATATTCTTCAAAATAGGGTAGGAGGAGGAAGGAGACGCACAGCGTAAGCCGCTGTGATGATGACGTCGCATGACGAAACGTGTAAGACGGAGCCTGTGCGCTACCTTCGGATTAGCTACACAGTAGCAGGTCATACAGGCACTGTTCTGACTTCTATTATGCGAGTACATCTTACCGCTCGTTTCATCTACACTATACAGTGTTACGCTATGGCAGTTCTTTCTCCTTATGTCTATTAAGATTCCGAATATGATCCAATAGAGTGGCAAACATCCCCAACACATACAGGCAGTCCCCGATGCACAGAGTGGACAAGACACTATGTATGCTGTGGATCATCAAGGGCGCCCCGAAGGGCTGGATATTTATGTACATGACTTTTTAATGGTCTGTGGATACTAGGTTCAGTTTTCCTATTGAATCGCATGCCTAGAGAAATGAGAAGAGGTTCTGCATGTTGGTTTCATATGAAATTATTGAGCAGATTCATGCTTTCTAACCGTTTTAATATTCATTTCTAACGTTTTTGTTAAGTTTGCACCTTGCTAAGTAGGAATATATGGAATAGGAGGAGTGCACAGTCCCAATACATATTTTGTGAACTGATGCTTTTTAACCACTTTAAGCATAACACTGTATTTATCTTGTATGAAATTTTGCATATTTGCACATTTTTTGTATGCCTGCACTTATTTTGTATCATTTTGCACATTTTTTGCATTTTGCACATTATTAGTACAACTACACCCACAGGATCATATCCTGTATAACTATATATATATATTTTTGACACTTTAGAGCCGAATGGCGCTTCACTAGCACCTGGTAAGCTATAGGTGACCACTTACATTTTAGCACGCTGATGCAATTTATTATTTTGGCAAAATTATCTTGTTAACTGGCAGTGCCAGCCCACTACATCTAATAACGTTTTTATGTTGGATATCTATTTACTCGGTGTAACATCATCTTTTACATTATACAAAAAAATTGGGCTAACGTTACTGTTTTTTTTTTTTTTAATATTCATGAAACTTTCAAAAAAATAAACACGTTTGAAAAATCACTGAGCATACCGTGTGACATAAAAAGTTGCAACAACCGCCATTTTATTCCCTAGGGTCTCTGCTAGAAAAACATATATAATGTTTGGGGGTTCTGAGTAAGTTTCTAGCGAAATAATTATGATTTTTACATGTAGGAGCGAAGTGCCAGAATTGGCCTGGATGGGAAGTAGTGGAAGTTGCCTCCAAGTCGGATCCTCATCTTAATTGATGTGATTTGGATCCGGCATTACAGAAAGATTACACAGGAATTCCACGAAGTTGCTTCAAAGTCACGTGACTTTGAGAGCCGGTTCACAGACTTGCGGGGAGACTTTGCTAGGCGATTTGAAAGCAACTTCAGCGTGACTTTGGGCAACTTATAGCGCGACTTACAACACAACTTCATGCCAGGCGACTTTACTGTGGCCAATCAGAGAAGGGAGGGAGGGGGCTGCCCTAAAATAAATTCTATTATTTTCACTGTGAAGTCGCTTCTGTTTAGATGGGGGATCCGACTTGGAGGCGACTTCCATTGATTTCTATGTGCACAAGTCGGATAGAAGTCGCCTCAAAGTAGTACAAGAACCTTTTCTGAAGTTGGAGCGACTTCAGTAGTGTACATTTAGACCGCTCACATTCACTTCTATGGGATTTCACTTGGCAAGCGACTTGGGGCGACTTGGAGCGACACTAGTCGCCTCCCAAGTCGCTGTAGTGTGAACCGGCTCTCAGGTTGCAGCAGTGTGAACCGAGCCTTAGTGGCTGCAGTTATCCATGCAGAGCTGTCAATCCCAGCTGCAATCAGTAGTTTCTTGATGTTGGGATTCACAGCGTGGCTAAACGCCTGTGTGAATGCCTCCTTATTTACTAAGCCTAGGTTCACACTGACAGCGGGAATGAAATGGTGCGAGTTCAGCTGAACTTGCACCATTTCATTCCTGCAAGTCAGTCCCGACTTCAAGTACGATTTCCGAGACGGGTTGCTGCACAGATGTCTATGGAAATCGCACCTGAGATTGCCAAAAGTAGTACAGAAACTACTTTTGGGAATCGGTGCGACGCCGCAAATGCAGTGTTGTACCGTTTCAGATAGTGCCATTCCCGGCAATTGACATGTCAAATCGCATGCAAAATCGCACCAATGTGAACCAGGGCTAAGTTGCTTGTAATTTTGTTTTAATTTTAATAAAAACACTCCACCAAAATTCTTTCCATATGGTAAATGGTGGAGAGTAAAACTCCACTTGACAGTTTCTTAGGTCTCTCAAGCTAGCCATACACAGTTAGAATTTCATTCAGCAATGGTGATTTTTGAAATGTTAGTTCAATTATACTGTGATTGATGGGGCTGTCATATGGATGCCCTGCCCTTTAATACTTTTTGGGTTACTTAAGCCTCATACACACGGTTCGACGGTCGTACGACCGAACGGACCAAATCGTATGTTGGCTGTTGTATCTAGCATACTGACATGCACTACACGATCGTACGACCAAGCTGAACGTAGTGACGTGTTATGAACGTATAAAGAGAAAGTTCAGGTGCATGTAATTTGTGTCTGGCCATTCCTGACTTCTGAGCATGACTTCTCTGTACACACGATACAACGGTCGTACGACCGCTTGTTGATACTACCAAAGTTTTCTAGTTTTCTCATACAACTCCTGTTGTATGAGCAAACTAACCGTCGAATTGGCATACGTTCATACGACCTGTTGTATACGATCATCGAACCGTGTGTACGAGGCTTAACTTGGAATACGCATGCAGTCCCAGAGACACGTGTCTGAAGTCAGTAAGCCAGAAAGTATTGAAGTCATTGGAGTGACATGAGAGCCAAGCAGTTAGCATTTTTAGGATAAAAAGTAACCCTCATATACTGTACATCATTACTTTGGGAAGGGTAGACACATTATTTCCTGCCTACTTTCCCTACATGACAGATATAATTGTATACGTGTAGCGTCACAGGCTGCCACCAACCATTATCTGCTATGTTTGTGGCCACGGCAGCCGCATAAACAGCTTATCAAATGAACAGCCAACAATTCACCACTGTACAATCACATCTATTCTTTTTCTAAAGTCTTTGGACACCATAAAGCTTTGCTACAGTCAGAAATAACCAGATACAATTAATAACAAAATCATATTTTTCTGCAATATTCACTTTCAGTCTAGAGATTACCCCCACAGTATGTTTTCTGCTAATTGTCTGATGGCTACATGGTTTAACTCACTTCCTCTGAGCCCAGGTCTTCCTGAGCCCATCCCCAGCCTATAAGTGGACAGTAAAGGAGTCAGTGTCACTCTGCTTTCTCCTATCAGCATGCTTCCTGCCATGAACTGATTGGCTGCTTGTACTGATACCTCTTCTCACACTCCAGCTCTGCTGTACAGGGAATGCAAGAGGGTGATACCAGGTAGGGATGGGCCGAACACCCCCCCCCCCCAGTTGGGTTTGCACCAGAATACCACGAACAGGCAAAGAGTTTGGGCAAGCATGCGAACCCTATTAACCACTTACTTACTGGGCACTTAAAACCCCCTCCTGCCCAGACCAATTTTCGGCTTTTAGCGCTGTCGTATTTTGAATGACAATTGTGCGGTCGTGCGACGTTGTACCCAAACAAAATTTTTATCATTTTTTCCCCACAAATAGAGCTTTCTATTGGTGGTATTTGATCACCTCTGCGTTTTTTTTGCGCTATAAACAAACAAAGAGCGACTTTTTGCTTTAATGCAGATCCAAAAAAAAATATAAAAAAACAAATTTATTCATCAATTTAGGCCGATATATATTCTTCTACATATTGTGGTAAAAGAATCGCAATAGGCGTATGCCCACACAGGCATGCGCCGCCGCCGCAGTGCGTGCGTGCGGGGAGCGCGCAGAGGGGCGGATGTCTATGGCAATTCAGATGCGTGCCGTAGCCGTCTTTCGGCTATACCGCGGACCTGTAGAAGTTAAAAGGTTTATTAACCACTTGCTTACTGGGCACTTAAACCCCCCCCCCCCCTGCCCGGACCAATTTTCAGTTTTCAGCGCTGTCACTCTTTGAATGACAATTGCGCGGTCGTGCGACATTGTACCCAAACAAAATTGACGTCCTTTTTTCCCCACAAATATAGCTTTCTTCTGGTGGTATTTGATCACCTCTGCAGTTTTTATTTTTTTGTGCTATAAACAAAAAAAGTGTGACAATTTTGAAAAAAAGAAAAAAAAGAACCATTTTTTTAAACCTTTTGCTATAACAAATATCCAAAAATAAAAAACACATTTATTCCTCAGGCCAATATATATTCTACATATTTTTGGTAAAAAAAATTGCAATAAGAGTATTTTGATTGGGTTGCACAATAGTTATTGCGCCTACAAACTATGGAAATTGGTTTATGGCATTTTTTATTATTATTTTTTTTTTTTACTAGTAATGGCGGCGATCTGCGATTTTTATCGGGACTGTGATATTGCGGCGGACATGTCTGACATTTTTGACACTTTTTTGGGACCAATGACATTCATACAGCGATCAGATCTAAAAATAGACACTGATTACTGTATAAATGTCATTGGCAGGGAAGGGGTTAACACTAAGTGGGCGATCAAGGGGTTAAATGTGTTCCCTGTATGTGTTCTAACTGTGTGGGGACAGGGCTAACAGGAACATAACAGATCTAACTGATCCCGAGCACAGGGATCAGTAGATCTGTCATGCCCCCCTCACAGAGCGGGGAACCGCCATGTTTACATCGGCGGTTCCCCGTTCTGGCTCTCTGTAAAGGGAGGGGACATCAAATCCGCCTGACCTGCGGGTCCAGAGCTAGCCTGGGGGTGTGCAAAGGGGAGTACGCCTATTGACAGCCTCTCGGCAGAGTAGGCCCACGCTGTAGCCATCAATCGGCTATAGCGTGGATCTGAAGTGGTTAAAGGATCACCTCTACCATATGTATTTTCATGATCTGTCTGTTATGTACCCCCCTTTATTCTCAAAATGCAAAATAAAGATTATATAAAAAAAAGGTTTGGTCAGTACTGGAATCACGGCTTTCAGGCAGCAAGTTACCATGGGATATGTAGTCCTTAGAAATGGAAAGTAAACTGCACGAAGAGAAGCTGCAAAGCATGCAGGGAGTCAAGGAAGTTGTGGAAAGAGATGGGCAGCAGACAGACAGAACTCACAACACAAAATGATTTTTTTCAAAAATGAGCTTATATTGGCTGGTAAAAAATAACTATTGTTTGTATTGGTATTACAATGCTGATGTTAAAAAATAAAAGCGTATACTATAACCGCAGAACTCCTTTAACCTCTTCCAGCCCACACTATAACTGAAAGACAGCTACAGTGCGGGCTTACATTGCCAGAGGGGCTTCTATGGCCGTCCTCCTGTTATCACGCTGCCCCTGTGCTCTGTGATGGCTGTGTCCTGAGGACACATCTGATCACAGAGCAGGGTAAAGGGCCAATCACAACGGCCCTTTACCACATGATCAGCTGTATCCAATGACAGCTGATCACGATGTAAACACAAACTGGTTATCGGCATTCCTTTCCTCGCGTTGACAGTGTGAGGAGAGGAGAGCCAATAACCAGCTAGTGTGAAAGGACATTTACACTGCTAATCAGAGCACTGATTATCAGTGCAGTCCCAACAATGCCCACCAGTGCTGCCTCCTCATCAGTGTCACCTATCAGTGGCGCCCCCAACAGAGCCCATCAGTGCCATCTATCAGTGCTGCTTATCAGTGCCTCCTCATCAGTGCCCACCAGTGCCGTCTCATCAGTGCCCATCAGTGCACATCAGTGAGGGAGAAAAATTGCCTGTTTGCAAAATTTTATAACAAACTGAAAAACTTTTTCTTTTTTTTCAAATTTTTTCGGTCATTTTTCATTTGTTTAGCAAAAACTAAAAAACCTAGTGTTGATTAAACACCACAAAAAGAAAGCTCTATTTGTATGAAAAAAATGATAAAAATTTAATTTGGGTGCAGTGTTGCATGACCGTGCAATTGTCATTCTAAGTGTGACGGCTCTGAAAGCTGAAAATTGGCCTGGGCAGGAAGGGGGTAAAAGTGCCCAGTAGGCAAGTGGTTCTAAAGTCTGCATTTTTTTTTTTTGCATTCTCTGCATGAAGCCCCACTGCTTATCCTAGCCACCCCATCCCTAAACACTTACCGGGCTCCTGTTATTGCTCCAGTGCTGTTTCAGCTGCAGCACCGCTTCCCTCACTTATATCATTTTAAGATGTACACTACAACAATATCTCAAAATTATGTGCACTAGAAAAACACTATATTTTATCTTCAGGCCAGATTCACACTGGTGCGATTGCAGACATTGCATGTGATTCACACCGCATTCCTGTGCACATCACATGCGATTTCTCTGTGGTGCGACTTCAGCCATACAGTTTGTATGGCTGAAATCGCATCACATCGACACCAAAATAGTGCAGAACCCTTTTTTTCCTCCGCACCTGAATCGATTCTGGCAATCGCACTGCATTCTGCAATCTGTTTTGGGCTGTCGTTATGATAACATTGACACCCCCAGCAGATCGCATGGATGCCGTGCGATTGCTTAGAATGCGATGCGGGAAATGCAGCGAATCTTGTGCGTTTCCCGCATCGCATTAGTGTGAACCAAAACTCAAGGTTTCTCCTAATCGACAGTTCAAATTACCACACACCAAAAATAATGTTGTCACTGTTGTGGGGTAATCTCCTTGATAATCTTTTTGCTGATAAGCCGGAGAAGAACAAATATAACCTAACATCCAGAATACTGTTTCAGACACTGGCCAAAGATGTGAAATCCAGCTGTCAAAATGTCTTTTGCACCAATGTGCTCAGGTTTTTGGCTGAACATGCTTGCTCATGTTCTATGCAGATGCTTCTGCTGTCAAATTCAATTTGGGCAGTAATTCCCTGCTCTCCCCGCATTGAGATTGATAATCCAGGAGGTGGGTCTGCAGAAATGAAAATGCGTGTGTATAGAGATCTTTCCCAGGATCTTCCACCCGGTCGTGTCTGCGACTAGCCATACATACTAGGAAGATCTCCGTTATTTGCCCAATGGTTAAAGTGACACTAAGTCCTGGTTCACACCATCTGTGCGACTTCATTTAACCGGCTCACGTACATTTACTGCTGCAAGTTGGCAGCATAGCGCAAATCGCCGTTTATAAACAGCAATTCGTGCACGCGCAGCTAGGGGGTGATCGCGGGTCGCCGGCGGCGGCACTCTCTCATGCCCGAAGCATGCTCCCTGAGTGGGGCCGTGGGTCCCGCGATCGCCTGCAGGAGAGGAAAAACAGGGAACCGCCGATGTAAACACAGCGGTTCCCCGCTCTGTCAGGCAGCATGGCAGTGGTCTACTGATCCCTGTCATCGGGATCAGTTAGATCTGTCATGCCCCTGCCAGCCCAGCCCCCACTCAGTTAGAACACAGTGAGGGAACACACTTAACCCCTTGATTGCCCCCTGTAGGTTTACCCCCTTTCCTGCCAGTGACATTTATACAGTAATCAGTGGATATTTCAATTTCTGATCGCTGTATAAATGTCAATGGTCCCAAAAAAGTGTCAAAATGTCTGACATGTCCGCCGCAATATCGGAGTCCTGATAAAGATCGCAGATCGCCGCCATTACTAGTGAAAAAAAAAAAATATATATATATAGTAAAAACGCCATAAATTAATTCTCATGGTTTGTAAACGTAGCAGCTTTTGTGCAACCAATCAATATACGCCTATTGTGATTTTATTTACCAAACATACGTAGAAGAATATATACCGGCCTAAAATGATGAATACATTTCTTTTTTATATATTTTTTTGGACATGCATTATAGCAAAAAGTAAAAAATATTGTTTTTTTTCAAAATTGTCGCTCTTTTTTTGTTTATAGCGGTGATCAGAAGTGACGCAGAGGGGATAAAATACCACCAAAAGAAAGCTCTATTTGTGCGGAAAAAAGGACGTAAATTTGTTTGGGTACAACGCCGCATGACTGCGCAATTGTCAGTTAAAGCGACACAGTGCCGAATCGTAAAAAATGCTCTGGTCATTAAGGGGGTCAATCCTTCCGGGGCTGAAGTGGTTAACTGATGTCAATGCAAGTTGCACTGAAATAGCACAGAAATAGAGCAGGAAACTATTTCAAAGTCGCTGCGACTCAAATTTAACGGGTGCGACATGTCATGCATCTGTCTAGTCGCATGACAAATCACACTGGTGTGAACCAGGGCTTGAAGTGGTTGTAAAGGCAGAAGGTTTTTTTTATCTTAATGCATTCTATGCATTAAGATGAAAATCCCTGTGTGTGCAGCAGCCCCACTAATACTTACCTGAGCTCCCTTCCATCCAGTGATGTTGCACAAGAGACTCGGCTGTCCGGGACTCTCTCTCCTCATTGGCTGAGACAGCAGTGAAGCGCCATAGGTGTGCGCAGGGAGGGTGTCAGGTGTGTCTGGGCACACCCTAATCACTCTGTGAGGTGCCAGCTCCCCCTACTGCCCGGGCTTCCCCCATGTTGCCCTCTCGGCTGGCTTCCCTCCTCTTTCCTCGGCTGCTGCGAGGGATGTTTCAGGATGGAGAGCGGAGGAAAGGGCTAGTCAATGTGTCATTTACCGGCCCCTTCCTTTTCTAAATGAACACAGTGAACACGCTCACTTACTGTCTTCATTCATACCTAAAGGATAGTAAACTGCATCTACTATGCTTCAGTTTGTGATTGAAGGCACAGAGCACTTCCCATTCATACACTATCCAGTGCAGCTGAGGCTGCAGAGAATTCCGTGTGTATGAGCTTTAGGGTGTACACCCTAATGCAATAGGCTGCACACACCTATGGAAGCTCCATTGGCTCCCGCTGCTGTTAATCAAAGTCAGTGAGCCAATGAGGAGAGAGAGGGGGTGGGGCCGGGCCAGGGCTCTGTGTCTGAATGGATATACAGAGCTGTGGCTTGGCTTAGGTGCCCCCATAGCAAGCTGCTTGCTGTGGGGGCACAATAGGAGGGAGGGGCCAGGAGCACTGAACAGAGGCCCCAAAGAAGAGGAGGATCCAGGCTGCTCTGTGCAAAACCATTACACAGAGCAGGTAAGTATAACATGTTTTTTTATTTTGAAACAAAAAAAAATGAGACTTTAGTATCACTAAAGGATATCCTAAAGCTGGCCACGGACAGACCAAAATTCGTCCAGTTCAGCAGGGCTGACCAATTTTTGATTGGTATGTGGCCGTCTCTGCTCAACAGAAGTCAATGGTTTGATGAGTATGCTGGAAAACATTTATCGATCAGCCGCTGCAGCCACTGATTAGTGTATTCTGACAGTGGCGAGTCCCACGGACAGAATACAATGTCCCGACGGGGGGATTCCTCCATCCACCTCACTTGTCCTGGCTCAAAGAAAAAAAAACCTACCCATCAATGGCCAGCTTTATTCTCCAAAAATAATCCATACACATCCACTGCTTAAAGAGGCATTAAACCCCAAACTAAAAATGTATTATATTGCAGCTTACCAATCCTTAAATGTGGTGGCTGCAGTAGTTTTCTTTTTTAGTCTTCCCTTATCTAGCCAGTAACACACCTCCTGGTATTAGAGTGCCCCCACTCTGGATGAAGGAGCAACAGAGATACCTTTGGACAGAAGCATTGTCAGTTTTGGGGGGAGGGGAGTGTTGAATGTACTAGCAGATTTAAATGCACTAACAAATTGAAGACAAACTCCATAAGCAGTTACAGCAAACAGTTTTTTCCTTTTGGGATAAAGGTTTTACATAAAAGCTGATCATTGTAGCAATCCTATATTTGGTAAATGGTTTGTCTAATTCCTGCAACAGGTACAATCTGCAAGAGAGCTTGTTCTGTTGAAAAACAACTGACTTACTGGCCAGATCAACAGATGAAAATATAAGAAAGAAAGAATAGAAAGAAAGCCATCACATCTATGAATTGGTAAGCTACAATATAATACATGTTAGCTTTTGGATTTAAAGCGGTAGTAAAGGCACTTAAAAAAACATACAAACAAACAAACCCTGCAAGGTAAAGGCATAATGTGCTAGTATGCACCGCATACTAGCACATTATGAAAGACTTACCTTAGAACGAAGCCCTCCAGTGGCGCACTGTCACTGCTGCAGAGGCTTTCATCTTCACCTGGTCTTCCTTCTGGGTTTGGGGACTTAGGCCATCTGATTGGACAAGCCGTGATGACATCACTCCAGCACATGCATGCGGGTGTCTCAGCCGCTGTACACTTCTCTGAAGAAAAGGCATCCTTTCACGTCCCTTCAGAGCGCATGCACCAGTGGTGTCACTGGCTGCCGTTCGCTAGAATATCTCCTAAATAGTGCATGTTTAGGAGATATTAATTTTACCTACAAGTAACCTTGATCACAGCAAAAAAAAAAAAAATGTGGAGGCTTCGAGGGGCTGAGAGCATAAAAAGGGAAAAATGAAAAGATATGGTACCACAACACTTCATATTCCTGATATGTGCGTGCTGTATCATGTACTTGTATGAGAAAGTATCCTCTTCTCTTTGTATTGCTCCCTTTGTGTGAAATCCCTGGTGAAGTTCCTGCCAGTCCCTCTGCTTAACTATTAAGCTGACCACACTAGTTAGGAGAGCACAGCGTGGTCAGTTCTATATAGCTGTGCTGGGAGCTAATCCAATTAGCAGGCCTGTCCTAACACCCTCCCCCTGCACAGTCATTCACTGGGAAGACCAGTGTGCTGCTGTTGCTCCTCCCCCAGCTCTCTGAGCTTCTTATGCAGCTGAGAACAGAGGTCATGCGATCTCTTATAAAAATGGGGAAATGAGATGTTTATGTTTTTTTCTATTTATACACAAATGTTTTGCCTTTTATTTCTTTTTTTTAAACTGAATGGGTTGTTTTACAAGGTGAGGGTTTACAATTGATTTTTTTAAAACCAGTCTAGTGTCACTTCAATGTGTATGTCAATTGAAAAGGGAAAAAAAAGCTCCTCCAAGGTTCTGATAATATCCTGTGTATGGCGATTGTAATGTGAATTGTGAGTAAATGTGACTTTAATGCGTTTTCGGATGGGATTGGGCTGGAGGGGGGGTATGTAAAAAGTTACACAGAAAAAGTAGTATTCACACACATCTGAACAGTGGCGGCTGGTGCTCCATTTTTTGGGAGGGGGCGGCAAAAACAAGCCACACAACCCCCCCCCCCCCCTCCAGATGGTAGGTTGGTTGCACCCCCGTCCGTCGCTCGATCGCCAGCCACCTGCCCCGCACTTACCCCTTCTAGGCCGCGGGCAGCACTTTCTCCTCGGCAGCTTCACCCTGTGTTTCCTTCACGGCGGCTTTCCCTGCCTCTCCTCCTCCTCCATGGACAATACGATCGCTTCTCCACTTGGCCAATCGGGTCTCAGGACCCGCTTCCTGATTGGCCGGGAGGAGAATCAGAAAGACAATAGCGAATATTAATTCGCTATTGTCATACAACTAGATGGGCACAGCGCATTGCGCCCCGAACCCACTTTTTTTTAAGCCAATTAGAGACTCAGGTTCTAATCATGTGCTTATTAAAAAAAAAAAAACCCATTGGAATCCATGTGTTCGGCTCCCTTCATGTAAATTGGGGGCCGGGCGCATGGATTAGTGAGCGGTGCCCCCGCGCCATATATGGACGGGCTGCTGCTGCATTTGAACACAAGATGCAATTTCACGTTGGTTTCATTTGATCCCTATGGAGAAGAAAATCGTGAACGCAGTAAACTCGCACAGGACCCTTTTTGTTGCTGCATAGCAATCGCAACACACAGATGTGAACGACCGTGATTGAACACAATGTGTTTTTAGATGACAGGGGATTTTAGGCTTTTTGTAACCCATCAAATTCACAACAAATTGGCATCAGTGTGACCCGCCACAAAGTGTTCCAAGAAATAGTCTGAATAGTGCAGAATTAATGGCAGCACATCTTTCATTAGGCCCCTGGCTGTGCAGGCAATGGGTTCAAAGAGCCCCAGAGGTTTTATCTACAATGTGCTGATCCTCTGGTTTCCCTTTATCAGGGACTGGTGCAGACATGATGGACAGTGGACTAAAGGAATGTGTGGAATCCGGGTGGGGGGCGGCGGGGAGGTCAGTGAAGGGATCTCTGTGTATTGCACTGTGATGTTTACAATAGACTTCATTGTAAATTCAGTACTACAATGGAAGCCCTTCACAGAAGGCTCTCTCCTACTGTATAATCATTAATTTACAACTACCTTGAACATTAAATTATCAGAAACAATTTTCAGGTGCTTATGAAGATGGGATATTGGATATCAAAGGAATGTACAATCTTTTTATTTTTGACATAGACAATAGACTTAGACAAGTGGAACTTCTTTTGGGTGAACTTCTGCTAAGCCATACATTATGCAATTTTCTTTCCTTCCACCACGGGTTGAAGGAATGAAATTTGCTCGATTCCCCGATCAACACAGTCAGTGTTGATTGGGAAATTGCTCCTACAGCGCTACTGTGTTCTGCCGGCAGAACACAATGATAAGTGTTGAAGGCAGGGCTGCTGTTAGGAATCACGGGGCCCATTGCAGCCTACCTGACATGCAGGAAGTTACTGAGGACATAGATGTATTAGTCCCCTTCTCTACAGTCTCAGCTTCACAGATGAATGAATAGAAAGCGCTCTGAGGCTTCCTGCTGATTCACAAACGGAAGCATAGTAAACACGGTTTACTATGCTTCAGTGGTGACTGGCCACAGGAGTGATTGATACCGATCGCTCATTGTGTTTATTTAGGAAAGGAAAGTAAATGACATCACTTCTGTGTGCCCACAGCAGCTGCTGGCAGGAGGGAAGCTGGCAGTGCTGTTGGGGAAAGGGACACACAGGTGGGTGCAGATCATAAGAGTGCATGTGCTACAACCAATCCCTTTGCAATGCAGCCAGAGGGAGGGAGAGGAGGGGAAGCTGGTAGTGCTGCAGTGAGAGACAGAAGACGATCAGTGTATGTAATAAGACAGAGCAGCTGACCTTTTTTTTTGAACTGATGGGGCCCAGTACAGGAGGGTTGGCTATCAGCGGCTCTGGTTGCAGGTGTTCTGTCAAAAGAGCCAATTCATCAAAATCTCCAGTTATGTCACTTCAGGTGTCATGTACCTGGTGGTCGAGTCTGACTTATGCAGGGGACAACCTCTCTTACGGCCCTGGTTCGCGAACCCCTGGTAGCGTAGACAGGGAGCCCGGGAGCACAGGGGGGCACGAGGGCTGGACTTGGTCACTGGTGGTGGCTGAAGCTCATGCTTGGCAGAAGCGTAGTGGTACAGTCCTGGTCAGCAACGTGCTGCCAATGTGGTACAGAAGGATGAGACAGGCAGATTGTCGGGGTGCAGGCAGGGTCGGCAACGTGCGGGCAGCAGAAGTACACAGGATCAGGCAGGAGAGAAGTCATAGACAGGCCGGAGGTCGGAGCAGGCAGAAGGTAAACAAAGTCCAAAGATAGCCGGGGTCACAGATGCAGGAAGTCACTCCAGAGCAGACACGAGGTAACAAGTCATGGTAACGCTGTAGAACAGACAGCACCTGCTGCAAGGTGCTGTCTGCTTAAATGGCCGTTCTGGCACCATTGGCGCGCGCACAATGTGCACAGGAAGCTAGTTTTTCTAACATTTCCCCCCCAAGGGGCAGCACCCGGATGCCCAAATGGGCTCTCTTGATCGGGTGTCTTCTCCAGAAGGCTCTGACCATTTCCTTTGCATGTAAGTTCTCTTCAGGCTCCCAAGAGCTCTCCTCTGGTCCATAGCCTTTCCATTTCACCAAGAATTGAATGTTCCCTCCTCTTTTCCTACAGTTGAGGATGGCCTCGACCTCAAATTCCTCCTCTCCGTCCACCAAGACCGGTTCTGGTGGGGCTGTGTTGCGCCCAGGGAAAAGAACTTGACCACAGGTTTGAGCAGGCTCACGTGAAAGACCGGATGGATGCAGAGTGAGGGAGGTAGCTCCAGCTCATAAGCCACTTGGTTAATTCTCCTCTTAATTGGGAAGGTCCCCATGAATCTTGGCCCCATCTTTTTAGAAGGGCAGGAGAGCCTCAGATTTTTTGTGGACAGCTAGACCTGTTGATCCGTTTGAAGTATTAGTTCTCCCTGCCTTCCTTTGTCAAAGTTCTTTTTGCTGGACTCCTGAGTCTGGGCAATAGGCTCCTGAAGGAATTTATTATTCCTTTTCAAGAACTGCGTGACTTCCAGGGCCGCGATTACGGCATTCTCTGTAGGTAGATCAGGCATAAAGGTGGGATGGTACCCGAGGTTTGCCCAAAATGGGGATTGCTTTGTAGCTTAATGAACTGAATTATTATAAGCAAACTCGGCAGTTGGCAGTAGGGAGATCCAGTCATCCTGAGCATATGAAGAATAGTAGCGGAGATACTGCTCGAGGGTCTGGTTGGTCCTCTCCATTTGCCCGTTAGACTGCGGGTGGTAAGCTGAGGAGAAAGCTAGGTCGATACCCAGGGAAGAGCATAGGGCCTTCCAAAAGTGGGACGTAAATTGCACCCCTCTATCCGACACAATGTTGCCAGGGATACCATGTAACCGCACCACCTCTTTGATGAAGGCTTCCGCAGTTTCAGCGTCTGTGGGGGTGCTCTTCATAGGTAGCGGATTGAATAGCCCCCGTGCTTTAGACTTTCCTGTCTTGTTTGCGGCACAGACTGTACAGGCTGCCATATAATTCTTACAGTCCTCTGCTAAGCGGGGCCACCAAAATGAACGGGATAATAGTTCTGCCGTCTTGCGCCCCCCGAAGTGCCCAGCCAATGTGAGATGATGGCAGCAGTT
>BLSH010404617.1:1375904-1388080 GCA_018402905.1 Glandirana rugosa | reverse complement strand
ATATGAAAAGGGGCCGGGGGGGAACTTGAAACCCCCCTATCCCTTTTCTTTCATATTCTCCACACTCCTAGAAGCAACAGGCTGATCCTCTAGTTTCAGAGTGGTGTTCAACAAAATCCGTCTCTTTTCATTTGGGAGTTATGGCAAAAAACTGTGACTCCTGGCAAGGACTGGAGCAATCAGACAGCTTCAGTGGCTGAAGGCTCAGAGGCTGCTAAGGTCTCAGGCAGATATAGAATCTTCAGGGGAAGGTTCAGGAGTGCGCTTGTGGCCTCTGCGGTCAGCCAGCAACTGAATGGATGACTGTAGTAAGGACCTCATCCAGGAAGGCAGAGTTGCTGGTCACACCTGATATAGCTAAGGAAGACTCCATAGGTTAAATTGATTGTAAATCTTTACGATCATTAACCATATGGCAAAATGATAGGTGCAACGTGGTTGTATAATCCTGGCTGGACGTCACATGACGTCCAGCAGGATAAGCTGCTAGCACGCACCCGCGGGGACGCACAGCGTGGCGATCGGTGGTGTGGTTTGTCGGTCTCACACACCGCATCTCCGATCCCGGTAAAGAGCCTATGAGGGTAGGCTCTTTACCATGTGATCAGCTGTGTCCAATCACAGCTGATCACAGTGTAAACAGGAAGAGCCGTTTATTTGGCTTTTCCTCCACTCGCACTGACAGGCGTGAGTAGAGGAGAGCCAATCGGCTGCTCTCCTGATGGGGGGGGGGGTCTGCGCTGATAATCAGCACATTGATTATCAGTGCAGACCCACCGAGGATGCCCACTTCAGACCACCAGGTGAGCCCACTAGGGGTGCCAATCAGTGCCCATTAGGATGCCTGTGAGTGCCTCCTAAACAGTGCTGCCCATCAGTGCTGCCTATAAGTACCCACCAGTGCCACCTATGAGTGCCAATCAGTGCCGTCTATGAGTGCCCATCAGTGCTGCATATCAGTGCTGCATATACACGCCTCCTCATCAGTGGCATCTCATCAGTGCCAATCAGTACTGCCTCATCAGTGCCCATCAGTGCAGCCTCATCAGTGCTCATCAGTGAAGGAGAAAACTTGTTTACAAAGTTTTTTTAACAGAAACAAAGGAAAACGTTTTTTTAAAACTTTTCTGTCTTTTTTTATTTGTAGTGCAAAAAATAAAAACCCCAATGGTGATCAAATACCAAAAGAAAGCTCTCTTTGTGGGAAAAAAAATTATAAAAAATTCTTATGGGTACAGCATGACTGCGCAATTGTCATTCAAAATGCGACAGCGCTGAAAGCTGAAAATTGGCCTGGGTAGGAATGGAGTGAAAGTGCCCTGTACTGAAGTGGTTAAAATAACAAACATGTTATACTTACATGCTCTTTTCAATGGTTTTGCACAGATCAGCCCCAATTCTCCTCTTCTGGGGTCCCCCACCGGCATTCCTGGCTCCTCCTCCTCAGCTACTTTCTATGAGGACACTTCTGTGTGCTCAAACCTAAGCCTCTCTGTCCTCGTCTATTGACACAGACAGCGGGAACTCAGTCCCACCCCTCGGTCTCTGCTCACATCTTTTGACGGACAACAGCAGGAACCAATGGCTCCTGTTGCTTTCAGCGAAGGGTATGAGATAGGGGAGAAAAGCTGCTGCAGACGTGCACAGCGCTGAACAGAGGTCTGAGTGAGTTTTAAGGGGGATAGGCACAATAAAAGTTTTTTTTACCTTAATGCAGAGAATTTTTTACCTTTATAACCACTTTAAATAGATCATAGGGCCACATGATTCCAGGCTGCAGATGTTGACCGCATCAGAGGGCACTTTGCAAGCAGCACTGTAGAGTGGTTGAGTGTGAGCTGAGGGCATCCAGTACAGCGGGACTGTCCCCCTATATCTCGAATAAGATATCTTGCGACCACATGGCAGTTAAGCAATGTAAGACTCAGTGTACCAGTCAAGACCTCTGGCACTCACAGAACCTAAACAGCTTGTAGCAGGCGAAGGCCAGATGGCTGGAAGTAACCACAGTCGCTGTAGATGGACAGTAGGAACAAACCAAAGACCAGGGTTCCACATAGCTCTTTACAGTGGAGGAGTTAGAAGTAGATACCGTATATACTCGAGTATAAGCCGACCCGAATATAAGCCGAGGTACCTAATTTTACCACAAAAAACTGGGAAAACGTATTGACTCGAGTATAAGCCTAGGGTGGGAAATGCAGCAGCCATAACACAGGGACAGCGAGCCATTACACAGGTATTGTAGCCAGAACACAGGTATTGTAGCCAGAACACAGGTATTGTAGCCAGAACACAGGTATTGTAGCCAGAACACAGGGACTCAGTCATTACACAGGGATATCCTAATTGGTCTGAGAAGACAAGCTCTTTTTCAACATGGACTCAAACTTGTGTGCAGTCTCCTCTGGACAATTGTATATGCAGGGCTGGCTACTGTAAAGCAGAGTAAGGTCAGAGCAGTCAGATAGATCTATGTGAGGTATACACTAAATGGGCTAGAACAGTCATTGAAGATCGCTGCTCAGCCGTGGCTGTGTCCACTGCCCTCAGTAATTCAGTACAACCATACTGATTGTATGCCGTCTCCCCTGGACCTATTATGTATACCAGGCTGGCTGCCGTGGAGCAGAGTGGACACAGTAGAGTCAAAACTTAATGCAAGCTGGAATAGACATTCAAACTCACTGTTCAGACATAGCTCTGTCCTATACCTTAGCTGAGAAGGTACAGCTGCCTCTGGAGTATATCAGAGTCCCGGGTCAATAAGGTACTCACATGTCCGCCATGGAGAGAGAGAGCTGTCAGAGTTTCATTGAGATTGGAGGTGGGCGGGACTGAACCGCTAATACCCGCCCAGCCCCTGTCCTATTGGCTATCGTTTGATAGCTGTTCCGTCCAGCCCACCTCCCGACATCAACTTGACGATCTGACAGCTCCCTCTGCATTCTAGCGTAATTAGGTCACAGTTTCATGTACAGAGCGGCTCATAGAAGCAGCGCGCTCTGTACAATGTGAATCGGCTCATCTTTTCATACCACCCACAGAGGCTGACTCGAGTATAAGCCGAGGGGGGCCTTTTTCAGCACAAAAAATGTGCTGAAAAACTCGGCTTATACTCGAGTATATACGGTAGATGCTTTCTTGATACTGAATGGCAGAAAAGAGCACTCCACTCAATTGATAAGGGCAGTGGTCAGTCCTTCAGTGTCTTCCATGTAAGGAACCAGCAGAAAGCAGGAAATTTAAAAGCGTCCAGCAATCCAAACCAGTAAGGTAACTCCCAGTTCTTGGCCGGATTGGTTTACTCTAAGAATGAGTCTTCAGAGACAGTTCAATGCCAAAAGGCTCTGGACCTGAAAAGTGCTCTTGCTAACTAGAAAAGAGTTTAGAAAGTACTCTGCGCAAAACCTAATACACAAAGGTCACTTCCGCACTAGCCCCGCAACATCCAGTCCAGCAGGATCCGGCTGTGGCACTTCAAAAGCCAATCTAAGAAACCAGCTCTAGAAGAGATGTGGATAGAGAAGAGTGTTGATGGACAAAAAAAATTGACGAAAAACTAGCAGAGCTGAAAGATAAAATCTTTGCCTTCCTAGGACACTAGCAAAAATTGAGGCATGCTGGTAGTAGGAGGGGTTCACCTGAGCTGGCCTACGGGTTTTTTGTTTGCCAGTGTCCAAAATTCCTGTAGGTGACAGTATAACCCTAAGATAAAAGACTTCACGTGTCCCTCAATGGATAAGAAAGAAAACAAAATATTATTATGCCAATATTTCCACCTGTACATGGAACCAAGATCCATGCCATTAACATGTGTGCACAAATGGGGGGAGGGGTGGCCTGCACGGGCATGTGAGCGGCAGCATGTCACTGAGCTCCCGCTGAAAATCCGAGCATACGATCCTTTTACACATCAAACGTAGGATCCGTACGCTGATCCCTCCAGGCAGCTCTGGGGATAGTTTGGTGAACGTCCTGCGCCATGATGAGCCGCAAGAACCGAGAGGAGCCCGCCGCGGCTGACCTCCAATATGGCACCCAGAAGTCCCTCTCACAAAAAACACCTAAGAGCTCTGCAGATAAGGGCAAAGAGACTGTGAGTAAAGCCTTCAAAACCTATAAAAAGGACCCCCCCAGGACATGCTATTTTTTACCCACAAAGTACCAGGCCCAAGCTCCCAGGTACAGCATGAGTTCATGGAGGAAGCCTTTACTGTTGCACAGGCCTTACCATTGCCACAGAGGCAGCAGACTGACTCAGACCTAGATCCTGATACAGATCAGGAGGCGGAGGGAGGGAGTGCAGCACACAGATACTGAGAGAGAGGAGCCCCCAACCCACGCTAAGCAATATACTGAAAGCAGTGCATAATTGTACAGCGTTGGTACACTCTGTCCAGGACCAGCGTGGGGGGCTGAAGGTGGAGGTATCGCTACTCCGACAGGATCTGCAAAAAATACGCAAACCACCACAGTGGAGAGCTGGATGAGTGAGATTGAGGACAAACTCCCACCATTGCTTGCAGAGTCCTGGTCAGCTTCACAACAGGCTGCAGCTAACAGTGCCCGCAATGAAGACTTCGAAAATCTCATGAGGCGAAATAACCTCAGAATTGTGGTTTTACCAGAACGCATTGAAGGTAAAGACCCCACAGACTTTATAGAACAATGGCTGATTGGAGAATTTGGTAGGGATGCTTTTACACCACTCTTTGCAGTCGAGCGGGACCGAACCCCCACTCGCCCGCTACCGCCTGGAAAACCCTCCCAGACCCTTACTTGCCCGCCTTTTAAATTACAGAGATCGAGAGATTATACTGCATCTTGCCAGAGAACGTCAGGACATTCGCTACAACGGAGCCAAGAAGTCCCTATACCCTGCCTTTTCGGCGGAAGTGCAGAAAAAGCAATCCACCTTCTTTGAGGTAAAGAAAAGGCTCCAACACCTCAAACTTGTTTATGCAATGTTGTACCCTGCCCGACTCTGGGTCACTGCTCTGGGCCAAGCGCAATTCTTTGACAGGACCTCTGAGGCCTTGGCCTGGCTGGATCTTCACGAACCTTCGCTCTGGAAATGGCCTATGGAACAGGCAGAAGGCTGATACAGGTCCTACGACATGCCTGCCCTTGCCTCATCCAGGGCTTCCACGATCCACTACTTGATTCCACAGGAGTGACAAGTTGTTACTAATGATACTTATCCAGAATTTGCTTCATGGTGCCGGTAACGTTTATAGGAAAAAAGCTACTGTAAGACAACATTACCCCTTTGCATAATTCTATTCTTTGGAGCACTTCTCTATGCCTGGGTGTTGGGATATGGAGGTCTCCCAAAGCCCATGGGAGACAAGTTGTTGAGCCCCTCCTTGCCTTTAGCCATTGTAATGGAAGGATGGATGTCTCTCACTGGTTGCACTACTGTTCTCCATTTTCTGTTATTTTTCTTTTTCAACGCAGTTGCGTTGTGGCCTTACAGCCTTTATACGTATGCTGATTCTTCGGAATCAAATTATGGCTCTGCAGGCAGTGACTCTGCTGTATACAGATGCTCTGACTTGGATTACGGGAAATCTGACTGGGCACCCCTCATGACATCTACATACCCTCACAGTCTGGACGGTGGTATCCCTATGAGTTATATACTTAACTTTTTCCCATGGCAGACGTCCCGATAATCTCATGGAATGTCAGGGGTCTTACAGACCCTCTGAAATGTACAATGGTAACATCCATTCTTCGAAAATACCAACCTGCGATAGTATGTCTCCAGGAGACTCATATGACTGCTGATGCACTGCCATGTTTAAACTATCGATGGATGGCATATGCCTGCCACTCAGTTCATACCTCACTTTCGCGAGGGGTAAGTCTCCTGATACATCGCCAGATTCCATTTGAAGTTATAACGCACAAGGTGGATGGAGATGACAGGTATATTTTCATGCATTGCAATATTTTTGACCTTACTTGTATATTAGCAATTGTATATGTACTGCCCCCCCTTCACCACAATGGTTCTTCAAAAATTGTTGGACTCCCTGGCAGACAAACCTGAGGTCCCGCTAATCCTTATTGGTGACCTTAACGGGTATATGTGCCCCATACTAGATAAGCACCCACAAATCCAGGTTGGCCCGCAATTTAAAGGAACTATGCTTCAGAGGTTTGCGGGAGAGGTGGGATAGTTGGATATTTGGAGATGTAAAAATCCTACAGAGCGACAATTCTCATGTTTTTCCAAGACGTTCATGTCTCTATCTAGAATAGATCTCTGCCTGGTGACCCAAAACTGTGTTCCCTATATTTCTAGGCTGATGTATGCCAATAGGACTGTGTCGGATCATTGTCCTGTGGTGGTGGTGTGGCTCCTCGAAAAGACTCTATTTCACCTACTCCCTTATTTTGAAGACAATGTCAAAAGTTCGAATGCTCCAGGGCGTCTCGGGCTGCACAGCCTATAGCCCAATCTGGCATAATCATGGATATGAAGAGCTGTCTAAGCTCACATGTGCAGTTCAATGGAGGCGATGGGGAATTACCCACCTGTCCCAAGTCTTTCATAATGGAAAGCTGTGCTCCTATGAGGAAATACCACCCCCCCCCCCCCCCCCCACAGCATGAAGTTTCACTACATTCAACTAGTACACACTGTATGCACACAGGGTTCGGCTACAGATTGGTCCCGGTCTCCTACACCAGTATTCAGATATATACAGACTGTGGTGGATACTAAAGGGTTAAAATTCTACCTGCTACGGTATGCTATTACCCTCCTACTTAGAGACCTACTCCAGCAAAGCAGAAGAAAAATGGGAAGGAGATGTAGGTCCCCTGGACAAGGAACTTTGGGATAATGCACTTGAATCCATACTACATAGCTCACTTAATACCACGCAGAGACTCTCACAACTCTTCATAGTACTGAGGGTTCATTATACCCCTGTTAAGCTACACCACATGGGACTATTGCAATCCCCAATATGTGCTCAATGCAATAGGGCAGCGGAGACCTTATTTATTTATTATGGATGTGCCCCAATTACATTGGTACTGGACCGCAGTAGTTTACACCATAAACTTGGCATTTCACGTTTTAGTTCCTCCAGAGCCTACTAGGCAGTGGTGGCTGGTGAAGTTTTAGGATGGGTGGGGGGAAGGGCAGGCTCTGCCCTTCCTTTTTGGCCCCTCCTACTTCTCATAAGCCCCACCCCTTATATACTCCACCCACTCCGCCCCCTGTATTCCACATAATGTGTCAGGAGTATACAGCTCAGTATCACAGGACAGAGTACACAGCTCAGCATCACAGGTGGGGTATATTGCAGCCAGTAACACAGTATGCAGCCAGTACACAGGTATTGCAGCCACTATCACAGTATGCAGACAGTACACAGGTTTTGCAGCCAATATCACAGTATGCAACCACTACACAGGTAGTGCAGCCAGTACACAGTTATTGCAGCCAGTACACTGGTATTGCAGCCAGTACAGGGGTATATTGAGCCAGTACACAGGTAGCCAGTACACAGGTATATTGAGCCAGTACACAGGTAGCCAGTACACAGGTATATTCAGCCAGTACGCAGGGTGCCAGTACACAGGTAGCCAGTACACAGGTATATTCAGCCAGTACACAGTTATCCAGTACCACAGTTGATTGATAATAAATGGCTTCATCCAAACACTAACCATGAGTGAAAGAAATGTTTTTGTGTCATCATTCATATTCTCTGAAAAATGTATCATAAATTCTGCCAGGGTATGTAAACTTATGAGCACAACTGTATATGTGCACTTCGGTGGCGCACATATATGCACGTTAAAGGCTGACCAATGGGCTTTGGGACTTGCTGTCTTTCCAAAAGAAGCTGATAGAGCGTGTACTGGCGGCATATGTTATTTTTTTCAGAACTCAGCAGGGGGGGGGGCGGCGCACTGGCGCCCTCTATGGAGGAGCCGCTGCTGCTACTAGGTGTATACTGGGCATCTTAGATGACCTTCATTTAACGGATCCCCAAACTTATATTGCAGCTCTTGAAGTCAGATAGAGATAGAGCACCCACGCACTAAGAATGGGTCAATGATATGGGATGCACTCTCAAACTGGAAAAAGTAATTTTCCAACATAGGGGTAGTCCACACAAGTTTTGAGCGCCTGTGGGGAGACTGGCTGGAAATACCGGGCCTTGCCCCCACTGAATTGGTACTGGACAGACTATTGGGTTAAGCTGCATGTTAAAAGTTGTTATATATACAATGTATGAGTATATTGAAAACGCTGCACAATTTGTAGTTGGGAGGGGGACTTGCCATGTTCGGAGCACAGGTTGGCTTGCTGTCTGTATGAGCTATGTTATACTAAAATGTGGAATTTAATCTGTATGTGAAGGTCCTGAAGACCTATTGATGGCTGCACGTGCTATATGTTTATTGAAGAAATTGTATGACCCTAAATTTCAATAAAACAAAGTCATGATTTAAGAAAAAAACTGTGCACAAACTTTGGTAACTAAAATTAATGATGTGTTCAGGATAATCTCAGAATTATCTGATTGTGTACACATTCCCTGCTTCTCTTCCAGTTTATAGTTGTGTCATTAATAGAAATTATCCTGCGTAGTCTCTCACTCAGTCTTCCACTGAGTTTGCCCACCCAGTAACAGCTAATTGAGATTTTCCCATCAATTGGCTGGGGTTACAGTAAGGCACATGTATTTAATTGAAGTGTTCTGGAAACAGTAGAAAGTAGAATAAGCAGAATAACACTATCATCTGCTCTCACACCCTAATCATGTCCACAATGCACTGATTTCCCGTCAGCTAAACAAGATGGAACATTGACAAAAATGAAATGGGCTTGTGGGATCTGAGATGCAAAACACAAGAGTATTTTTGGGTAGCAGAACCTGGCCGAAGTGAGTTGTACACTGGAATCTGAGATTGTTTTGAAAAATACATTGACATTTATTTTCTGCCAAAATAATTCCAGGAGTAAATAGGAAGAATATACAATCATTGGCAGGAAATACCATTCCATATCTTTTAATTTTAGGTATTTTGCTGCTGTTTCTAAACAGTTTATTCAAGTACTGTAGCTGGAGGAGAAACAAACTCAGTATGAACAGGCTGCATATACTTCCATACCAGAGCAGCAGCTTTCTGCAATGTATGTACCAAGGCAGTGCAGCTGATGTATAAGCTATAGAAGAGTACCTGGTCAAAAATCTATACTTGCATTTATCTTGGGTTCAGTCTGCCCAAGAATCAATTTAAGGACACTTTACTGCCACGTATTTAATTTTGGCCTTGGTGTCCCCATGCTGTCCATTACAAGGATGCAGCAGCCATTGCCCCTTGACACTTTTACGTGTCAAACAAGATACCCCTTTCTGGGTTCTTTTGGACATGTACAACTGTGATCCGATACTGGTCTCCTCCCTAACCTGGATACCCCCCCAGTTTACAACCTTCTACCATACAGCCCTGTCTGACCCACACCCTCAGGGTCTGGGATTCTTTTGAATACTCCGCGAGACTTATTTACCCCACCACCTACCTGTCGTGGTATGTAATCCCCACTTACCTTCCGATGGTGGCTCAGTAAAGTCTTTACCAACGTATATTCATTCTTAAAATTCTGAAAGACCAAGCCTTTTATGCATTTATGAAACGCATTCCGCCCCAATGCAGAATGGTATATATGCAACTTCATAATTTTATTTCCTGTTTACTAAAAAAAAATACCCCAGCATCTGCCACCTTGACAGCCTTTGAATGCGGATGATGATCCGACCCCCAATCTCAAAGTCTCATTACGTTGATACTTGCTACAATTCGTTCCTCCACAACTATCCTAAAATATGCTATATGCGTCACTGGGAGGAGAATCTTGGTAAGTCCTTTTCTGATAAAGATTGTATATGAAAAGCTGCAGTAAAAACCTCTCACAATATCTTGAATATAGAAAACTTGTACAAAGTGCTTTTAAAATGGTCATAATCCAGCTTGAATTGCTGGATTTGCGCCCCCTCCCCAGTACCCTCCGGCTTGTTTCTGGATGTGTAGTCAGGAAGGCACCATGTTGCTTATTTAGTGGGCTTGCCCGAAAGTACATGGTTATGGATCTGTACATATAGCTTAATCAATACTGTTTTTGGCTGTAACATACATAAAGACCCGATAAACTACTGAACAAACCCCTTGAGGGAGTTTCACACCCAGCCGTGAAACTTATCTTTTATTTTTGCAGCCACAAAGCAGACGATAGCTCATTTTTTTCAAATTTAGTCCCCAGTACTAAATGAGAAACTATTGACCATTTCTTTAGATACCTATGAGAGGTTCTGGAAAATATAGAGGCTTTGGATCCCTTATACCCAACCCAACCCAGATGCCCTTACCTCTTTATCACTGGTCATTCCCTCAAGACCCATGGGGGTCCCCTCTCTTACCTCGTCACTACCCGGTTCCCCATCCTCTTCTTGTTTCCCTCTTTTTCTTATTCTTGTCCTTTACTCCTCTCCTCTTCTTTTTTTCCCTTATTTCTAATTGTGCCACTGTATTACAATCCAACACCACTGATTACTGATCATTTATAACTCCACAAGCATTACTCTTTTTCCCAAGGTAACTATTATTTTACCATGAGCAATTTTTAGTATTTTTACTTGATATTCCCATTTGTCTACATAAGTCATCTCCTGTATTGTCAAATGGATCTATTTCTTTGCCTGGCTTGGATGTGGCGCTTGTTAACATTTTTGGTATTGTGTAATATAACACTTTGCCATGGGGTTTATATCCACCTTTTTTCTCTATTATCCCAAATGGTCAATGAAAAGAATTGAGCAAGAATAATGTTTGGGCTAACTCGCTACTAAAGTCTTATTCTCCCATCCTAAATCAGCTATGGTACAGCGAGTATAATGGGGACACCTGCGGCTGGATCACAGATGTCCTAAATAGCCATAGCTGTTCACCTTGTGCAGCTTAATGACAGGCTGAAAGGAGCTGTAGGCGTGTTTTGACATACATCCACACATCCAACGGTTACCTGTGGATAGGGAGTAGGGACAGATGATCACAAGTTGCTTGTGTACAGGGTCAGAAATCTGTCTTTAACCACAGGTAACCACTGGATGTGCGGATACATGCACATACATGCTTAAAACCTGAACCAGCTCCTTTCAGCCTATCATTGAGTTGTACTGGCTGAGTAGGTGCTTCTGGTCAGAGCAATGAGAGCACCTGTCATCCCGGATGCAGGCATCCACATTTTACTTGTAGGCAGGGGTTCCTCTTTAACTTGTGGCCACTTGTAGGCAGGTGCCTAAAATGCTAATTGTGCTTCTCCAATAAACAGTTAATGGCTGGTACTGTAGGGGTTAACATTCAGTGGCCTCCAGGTCATGGAACAAAGTGTATATTTCAATTAACCCTTGAGGTTATGGAGTGAGAAGTGACAAGGAGGAGGAGCAGTCAGCTTGGAAACGGGAGTGGTGGTGACTGGTCATGGGAGTTGTGTAGGTAGGGGTACTTGGCTCTCCCCACCGAGCAGTAGGGTCCCTATCTTAGGGCTTGTTGTGGAGCAGAACCATTCTTAGGACTTGACCTGGAAATATATTTGTGCAAATTAAGTGCAGTGGTTTCACTTTTTGCCTCCGGACTGAACATGGTTAAATGTACAGTGTTGTGAAGACCCGGTGGAGGAAAATTAGTGCTCAGTAGTGTTGAGCGAACCCGGACTGTAACGTTCGGGTCCGTACCGAACTTTAGGGTGTCCGTGGCACGGACCCGGACCCGGACATTTCAAAAATCGTTCGGGTTGGGGCCTGGCTTGGGCTTGCTAAAAACTTTACAGGCCCAGGCCCAGGCACGGTGCCTGTGGGATTTCAAGCCATGCCTGGGCTTGCAATGTCAGGCCCAAGCGAGTTGTGATGACTCGTGATTAAAAGGAGGTGGCCCAGAAGTGTTGTGACATGTAAATTGGTACAAGTCAGGCCTCCGTTTTTCACTTTGGTGACGTGAATTAAACGTGTTTATATAAAGGTCCAGTTCAGGATTCTTACCAAGACGAGGTGTTGTTCGGGATTCTATCCCTGGGATGACGAGCCACCCCTCTCGGTTCATGGGGATGGATGTGTTGAGGGTACTGGTCAGTGGTGGTGAGGGCA
>BLSH010404617.1:1327815-1349494 GCA_018402905.1 Glandirana rugosa | reverse complement strand
CGGCTTCGCATCATGTTGGCCAGGTCGGGGAAAGTACAGAGCACTAAGACTCTCGATGCCCCGACCGGCTTCTTGATAGCAGATCATCTTGATTGCAGAAAAAATAAAAAATAAAATAAAAAAGAAAAATGGTCACAATAGGACCGCAGTTCCCTATAGGGAAGCCAGGTCAACTCCTTGCGAACTAGGCATTGAAACTGGAGAGCTCCTCTGGGAGGGGGGTTTTAATGTAGGAAAAGAGGACGGCCCCCAGGGGAGGGGCCAGCTGATTTCTTTTCCCTGCCTAGTTAACTCCTGGTAGGACGAACATAAAACCCCACAAAGTCATGAAGCGCTGCGTCTGTCCGTGAACGTAGGAGAAAAAAAAAAAAAAACTGTAAATGGCTTCAAACATGCTTGGGATAAACATAAATCCATAGTCAGACAACAAGGTTAATGTAAAAATAAATAAATAAATAAATAAAAAAAAATAAATAAAAATAAAAAAAATAAAAAGGGGCAGACTCGATGGACTACTCAGTCTTTTTCTGCCGTCACTTTTCTATGTTTCTATGAAGAGGACTCCAGTGGCAACCTGTGAAGCTCTGGTGAACTCCATGATCAAGAGGGTTAAGGCAGTGCTGGAAAATAATGTTGGCCACACAAAATATTGACACTTTGGGCCCAATTTAAACATTTTCACTTAGGGGTGTACTCACTTTTGTTGCCAGTGGTTTAGACATTAATGGCTGTGTGTTGAGTTATTTTGTGGGCACAGCAAATGTACACTGTTATACAAGCTGTACACTCACTACTTTACATTGTAGCAAAGTGTCATTTCTTCAGTGTTGTCACATGAAAAGATAAAATAAAATATTTACAAAAATGTAAGGGGTGTACTCACTTTTGTGAGATACTGTATATATTGAGCAACCACTCTCCAAGCAAGGCTTATATGTACCTAAGGGGAAGCCAGTGCTTGCCCAGGATCACTATAGATGTGGATATGGTATTGAATTGTAGCGAGGGCGAGATCCAAACGGATTAAACTACATGTGCTGTGATTGCAAGGTTCATCATGCTGCATTAACAGAAAAACAATTTACATAGAAGGAACACCCTTCAGCCACTCATAGGCATAAACACATTGAATAGGCAAGCGCATATCAAACCACCAAGGGAATAACATCTATGCTTACCCTTAGATGAAAGAGTTGAACAAACGGTACAATGTTCAGCAATGATGCGAGAACCTAATAAGCCCCCCAAAAATGGTTGAAGCAGAAGGATATAAGCCACAGTCAAGGGAGGAAGAACCTCTCCATATAGGAATAGGCTATATGCAATCTGAAAGCGTGTTTAGCTTCAGTGTTGCATAAATCCAGGTCAGTTTTTATAACCCTATAAATAATTAATATGACCTTTGTACAATTACATGCAGTTAATTGTAAATAGGACTACTTAAAACCTATGGAGTTGCAATGTGTAGTAGGTGCCAGCAGATGTCCTCTGCTAACATGTTTCATCAGCTTTGTTGCATGTGACATTGACTCTTTCCAGTGATCCATCCTGCAATTTCATCTCATGACATGTTTTTCAATATGTGTTTGTCACTGAAACCTCAGTCCTGGCAGCTGCACTTATTTATTACATTTCATCTTGTGGCAAGGTAGTTGGAACACATTGATACATTCTCAGATAATTGCTCAGAGACCGCCAACCTGCTGACTATGAAGACATTAGTGATAGGACAGAGCGGAGTGATCACATGTGGAGTGTGGGTCTAACCAGTTTTAGAAGAGCAGCCTTGAACTCCTGTCTGTTGTAAAATCTTAAAATCTAACTTCAACCAAAATTAAAATAAGACCTTAGTGGAGTATTGAGAGTTAAGACTGAACTCCAGGTAAGGCAATTCTTAAATAGCTACATTGGTCTAGTTTGGATGTATGTATGAGCCATACCTGCGGGATACCTGTAGAAGCTGAAAATCCCCATAGTAAGCACCACTGTTACAGTGATTGCTGCTAGTTTCTGGGTCCTGTGCAAAGTAGATGCAATGCTGCTTACTGAACGTAGGAGGTCACTCTCAGCACAGCCGCCATTCATAGACCACACTCATGGCATCACAATGCTGCCTCTCCACCTTGTTCAATCAGGGATTCCTTGAGAAAATGCAAAAGTGTTCTCTGAATGGCACCTGTGCCAAGCGAGAGACCTCCTGTGTTCACAATGCAGCAGGACAGTCTGGCTGGAAGTCTCCTTGACAGGAACTAGGCACTCTTGTGCCACTGGAATGACTGGTATCCAGTACTCCTAGCTGGATCTCAGCTTGGCCCGCGCTCGGTTCTTCTTCTTTCCTCTTTCCCCATCAGTGGACTCTTCGGAGAGTGGGAATTTGGCCATGGTGGGCTTGAACTAAGCGCATCTATACAAATGATGCCCATACTTCAGACATTACCACACGGGCCTTTTCTCCTGTCCTCCTTTGGGCTCGCCCCCAAGTGGCTGCATTTTTAAGTGGCGATATTGCTGAGCACGGTTATCTCTTGAGTGCCCTTACAGACAATATACAGCTAGTTTTAGGATAGACGTCTCCTCCTGCAAATTTAATGTCTCTTGACTAATTATGAAAATGTATTTCCCCGCTCCCTCTTGGGAGTCTATATGGTGATCTGTCAGACCTGGCTGCCTGCAAATGAACTCCTTCTGCATCACACTCAGCATCCCTGAAGAAGAGTGTACCTTGAATATCTCGAAACGCGTTGGATGTTATTGCAGTTTTGCCTCTTTCCAACTCCAGGAGATCTATGACCATGTCTTGTCTGTGCGGTCCACTCGTTTTTATTTGTGCTTAAGCCAATGTCTAGGCTTTTTTATCCTGTACACCCATGTAACAACAAAAACCCCTTTTTTGTATATTATCCACAGTGTTTGTGTATACCTGGTCCGTGTACATCTTAAAGTCCCTTTTGTTGGAGGGTCTACCACTTTTTTCTAGCAATGCATACTAGCACATTATGACATTGCCTTGCAGGTTAGAAAAAATACCCAGAGGTTTACTATCTCTTAAATTGTCTCCTGTCAAAATTGGCCCTAATATGTGTATGAATGTGAGTTAGGGACCATAGATTGTAAGCTCCTTGAGGGCAGCGATTTATGTGAATGTACAATATATATGTAAAGCTCTATGTAAACTGATGGCACTCTCAGCTTCTTGCATTAAGGTGTGCTCCACCAAAGCTCAAACATACATGCCTTTCTCTGCAGCCTCAGCTGCACTGGACAGTGAATGAATGGGAGGTGCTCTGTGCTGAGCAGCTTCCTGTTCATTCAGAAACCGAAGCATAGTAAGGCCTCATTTACACTGCTGCTGGTAAACGGACATTTAGAGGCATTTGGGCGTTTTTTTCAGCTGCCCCTGAACTTCCCTCTATGTTATCTTATCAGTACATTTACACAGGGTCGTTTAAGGTAGTTTCCAGGCAGTTGAGTTTAAAGGCTTTTTTTGGAACGCAAAAAAATGGGTTCAGACGCCAGTTCAGAGGCATTTGAAATGCCAAACAGCTTGTAAACGCGGTAACTCGCGTCTAGGACCGCTTCATTTACAGGCGTTTCCATTTTTAAAAAAACGCTCCTAGATGTGAACAAGGCAAAACGCCGCTAAACGCGGCATGCAAAACGTGGTAAAACGTCCGTTTTAGACGCCGGCTTCTAGCTGTAAAAAAAATAGTTATGGGGAGGTTGAAATAGCGTCCCGTGTAAATGGAGCCTTAACATAGTTTACTATGCTTCAGTTATGAATGAACACAGTGAGTGAGTGTGTTCATTGTGTTCAATTAGAAAAGGAAGGCACTGATAAATTAGATATTTACTAGCCCCTTTCTCCACTCTCCATCCTGAAACATCCCCTGCGGCAGCTGGAGGGAGAGGAGAGGAGGGAAACCAGCAGCACTGCAGGGTGGGTGGGGGGGATGTTAGCCAACATGGGGGAAGCCTGGTACACCTCCCGCGCATGCCTATGATGGCACTATATAAGTATCTATAATTAATAAAAACACCTGGTGATCCTGCTATGGATGAATTGTTGCAGCATGTTCTGTTATGCGGTAACATTACCATGTCCTTGCCTTCTAATTGTGCTTCAGTATTGTCACCTTGAAGGCTATCACTATGTCACCTTGAGGAAGGGAGCCTGCACAGCCTTAAAACCTTGGCTCATAATATGCACTCCCAGTAGAGGCTATAAGCGCTCATATGTTCCACAGATATGTTCTGCCATTGTCACCATCAGGAAGCCCATCCTGACCACTGGCATGCAGCCGGAGCTGGAGTGCATGGCATGGCTGCAAAGAGCAAAAGAGGGAATTATCAGTGCTGAGATGCAAGGATAATTGTTTATGTCATACACGGGGCTCCATGCAACTCATTTTTTTTTCTTATTTTTAACTGGCTGCATGTAATCTGATCTGTAGCCATGTCTTACTTCAGTCTTCTATCGAGTTTATTATAGTTTATCATAGCCAGAAACAAGGCTAGCAGGATATGAGGTCAGGGATTGACAGGTGTGAAAAACCCGAAACTAATAAATGATCTCTGACCATAGTTTTAACTATTAACAATCTCCTAAAAATCATTTTATAATCTGCCTAAAAAAATACATTTTTGGAAAGGTAGATTTTAAAGTGGACTTCTTGTCCAAAAAAAATCACCAGCCACCCAACCCAGACTGCTGCCTTAAAGCGGTTGTATACCCTTTAGAGGCATTTGTACCTACAGGTAAGCCTATAATAAAGCTTACTTGTAGGTAAAATTAATATATCCTAAACCTGCACGGTTTAGGAGATATTCCCACTCCAAGCAGCTGCCGTGTATGTCCCGGTGCATGCACCATGATGTCCCGGTGAAGGCCCGGTGCATAGCGCCTGACCTTGCCAGAAAGACGGGCTCCCGCACGCATGCGCGGGAGTGATGTCTCACAGCACCGGCCAGTCACAGCACCGGAGCCGCGTACCCGGAAGCAAGATCTGAGTGAAGATGTCTGCTCCCTCAGAGGGGACCGAGCAGCCCAGTTGGATCTTCGTTTCAAGGTGAGTATTTCATAATGAGCTAGTATGCGGTGCATAATAGCTCATTATGCTATTGTCTTGCAGGTTTTTTTTTTGACTGGGTAGAACAACCTCTTTAAAGTGTTACTAAACCCAGGATCCTGCATATATCTGGTCTCCCACGCTACACAGAGCATGGGAATTCAATTATTTTAGTAAATATAAACAGCTAAGTACCTTTTCTCATCAGCAGTATATTGCAGTCTTGTGACTTCTATCAGTGGTTAAAGCTTCATTCTCCCCTGATTGTGGTTCATTCTCCCCTGATTGTCCTATGTGGCTGCAGGGCCATTGACCCTCTGTCTGGACAGTGCCGATTAGCCCTGTGCTGATCACATGCACCCTCCCAAGAAAAAGAAAAACTCTCTAGCAATACACACCAAACTGAGCATGTGCAGAGTGACTCCAAAAGCTCTGTCTTATCAGGAGAGGGTTTGGGGACAGTAAAATAAGGGGAGGATCAGAGAAGACAGGATTAAACAACCTTTTTGCACAATGCAGAGGATTAACCCCTTGGGTTCCACAGAGAGTATAACAAGCTTGATTTACTGCATATACAGACTAATTTTACTGTTGTGGGTTTAGTAACACTTTAAAGCCAAATTAAAAGGTAATGGAAAAGTGGTGACTAGGTCCCCTTTATCTCTGACCTTTTTCCTCACTTGCCTCCGGTAATAGGAGTGGTCGTCCCATGTGGCAAATGCTTCTCCTTCACCACTGGCAACACTTGGATCCCTGTCCAGCTGAACCTCTGTAATTATCAGGCTTTCCTTAGGCTGAGCCTCTGCAACTTGGTTGGACTTCTGTCAGAAAGCCCCAACCCCGCGCTGCCCTGGATAGGCCTCAGGCAGCCTAGCAGCCAGGTGCTCCT
Organism: Glandirana rugosa; assembly: GCA_018402905.1. Classification (NCBI taxonomy): domain Eukaryota; kingdom Metazoa; phylum Chordata; class Amphibia; order Anura; family Ranidae; genus Glandirana; species Glandirana rugosa. The sequence goes on along the minus strand of BLSH010404617.1, from coordinate 1,343,539 downwards.
GGGATAGGCCTCAGACTTCTGGCCTAGCAACCTGGAGCCTTGCAACACATGCCCACCCAGACAGCTGTCCAGGTGGCACAGAACCCCTATCACTTGACTCCTCTCAAATAAATAGGCTCTCCCAGCAGGCCAAAGGGCCAAAGAAAACCCCTGCCAATTTGCTGAAACAACCTATCCACTCATAGTCTAAATTCACTATGCCCTTGTCATTCTAATGTCACAGGCAACAATGCCACCAAGTGACAGATGAGAGAGGTGCATCAAATCCAGGTTTAGGGAAAAGCCAATGGATCCCCATAACAATTAGCCAGGTTAGTGACCACCTAGCAACTAAATTTATTAGCAACCCTGCCTAAGACCAGGGTGCTACATCCTCCCCCTGCCAAGGAAAACTACGTCTCGGAGTTTGCAACAAAAAAAATACTCTTAAGTTGAGAGTGGAATGCCTGGCAAAAACGGGGGTAGGTAGGGTAACAGGGTAGGATGAAAATGGTAACTGCACATGTGGCTTACCACATGAAATAAGTAACATAACATATGTACAAAGGCAAGTGGCAGTTCACACAAGGGCAGTTAAATAAAGAACAGTATTTACAGTTTTATGTGTGGTGTACCACCCGAACAAATGAATGAAAAATACAATAACAGTAGCCTTATATCCTAACTATCTATCTACTATATACACCTGTAAAGAATATAAAGTTTAGCATTATGGTACAAGCTGAAGTTGTTGTCCCTCCTTAGCCAAGGAAGATGCGAAGGGTGCTGGAAACCCTGAAAGAGAAGAAACAGATAGCACAGAAACATCCTATTCCTATAGTAATACAGTGAAATATGTACATAAGTGAAGTTTATTCACTCTCAGCCGAGAGCAACAAAGTGGTGCAAAATGAAGACAGTGGTATATTTCAATCTACATATATACTCCAACAATGATTATACCTAGACATATATACAGTTGAAAATGTGCCCCACCACTTCGAGGGTGCCACCCCCTTTCCTTAGCAATCCTAGAAAAGAACTTTTACTTCTCAATCTACATTGAACATGAGCAAAACTGAGATTAAGACTCATTCAGGCTAACACTCTCACGGTACCTAGTGGTCAGTATATCAGAGAGGAGTCCTTGTGCGACTTTCAGTTCAATAATCTGAGTTTCATGGTGAGAACCTGCCTTTTTTGCCACAGCACATCCTACCTAACTGACTAAAACACCCCAGTGTCCTTAGAGCCCTAATGTCCATCAATCTTTCCACTTGAGGTGCAGTAATACAGCAACAACTTTTTTTCAGCAGTTTACCGTCTTACAGGGACAACTCTGGGGACAATTGCATGGCTATTCACAGACACACTTTAGCCATGTTAACATGCAAGGGACTGTATTTCTTGAAGAACTGTCCATCTTCCTGGTCAACGTTTGAAATAGTTCTCAGTCTGTCCTTAGCACAGCCAGGGACTGAGATTAGTTTTCCTTATTTGATGAAGAAACAAACATGCTGAAAGTTCTCAACACCAGATCAGCATGTTACTTTTCAGAGGGAGACATACTGGAAACTTCCAGGCACTGGCCAGCATGACTCTTTCAGGTCACTTCCTGCAACTGCTGGGATTCAGGAACACAGTCCAGCAGAACAGCACGGACAGGAATGCCCCCCGCATCAACATTTTCCAAGTGTGGAGCAACTTTAGGCAAAGTCAAAACAACTCCACTAGCACATTTTGTAATCCACTTTGATCAAGATGAACTTACCACAGTCCGAAAATATCACCACTAATATCTAGGATCAGGCAATTGCAAAGGATTTCCACTTGAGCTAATAGTTGCAATGTAGTGCTGGATATCCTTTTGGTTAGGCCAGCAAATAATTACAAAGTCAAAGTAAATGTGGCGACCATAGTCCCAGGTTTGTAGAATGTTCACATATTTCTCAGCACATTGTGGTGCCATATTCTTCAATTTACTACAAAGAGGGATATTCAGGTAACTCCGGATAGCAGCATTAATCCATTGCATGACTCGGGTTGATCAGAGTTACCCACCAAAGTCCTCAAACCACACCACCTACTAATTACCCCCCATCTTTATACCTGTGCCTTTTTCCCAAGAACAACACAAACAACTGCTTGCGGTAAACTGGCCCCCTACGGCCATTTATTTACAAATAACCTTATTTTACATAACAACATACCAAATATAATAATCAACATACAAAGAGACTTTGGGATCCTTGATGGTACTTTATAAACATACATTTTTTGTGCCTGAGGCACCATTAGCAGAGTAGCGACCCCAGCCACAACACACTGGCTCGGGGCCCAACCCAGCTGACCTCAGACACCCAGGATTCCAACACTACCCGGTCACTATAAGCGGAACCGTATCCACTTGAGGATACTATACCTCCGATGGTTCCCCACCGTTTACCCAACTGACCAGACTTATTTTGACTGCTGTCAAGAACCCCAAAACCGCCACAAGTGTAAAGCCTTACACTTGTGCGCCCTTCCACACCCGAAAAGCCCTCTGAAAGCCATCTTCCAAACCCAGGAACCAAATGTCGGTACCCACAGTAATAAGGTGAACTCCGTCCCCACGCAAAAACTGCCATGTATCTGCCTCTAACTCCAAATGTCTCACCACAAGGCCCCCATTCCTGACTACAAATTCCCCCACCTCCTTGTTAACCTTGATCCGTGTCCTATTGATTCAGACCACTGATCTGGCCGCCCTCCAAGAAATGCATGCCACAATGTCAGACCAAACAATAATGGTACCAGGGAAGGCTGTCCTGAGGAAATCAAAACAAACGTCCCGTATGAGCTCCCTGTATGACCTGACACCTAAATCATTACCTCCGGTGTGTAAAATTAATACTTCCGGGGGCCTGTCCAACCTGGCAAAATGAGTGACCTCAGGGACCACCCGACTCCACAGCATGCCCCTGACTCTGATCCATCTAACCATAGCTGCTTCCCAGGGAAGACCTAACTGTCTGCCATTGGGTCTAACATACGCCCTTCTGGCACCCCAGTACATATAAGAATCCACACGAGGCATCTACGACCTGTAAGCAAACAAAAAACATACAGGATACACCCCCACCACCAAATAGATATGACACACATAATAAAATGACAGACACAGGACAACAAAAGAGGGGTAACACTACCGGGAGCTATAGCAGATGAGGCCTAACATGCAGACGGAATCTGTCGGATTCCCACTGTCCTATGCGCTTTACTACACTCTGATCCAGACCCCCCCGAGACGCCTCGGTAGCCGTCCCAATTCGGAATGAATGAGATGCATAACACAATGGGTCAAAGCCCGTCTCCTCTAAGCACTTACTGAAAACTGCTACAAATTGGAAACAGGACAGAAAAGACCTGTCCCCATGAAACCAGCAAGGGGCCCTGTATATCCGGGCGAAGTTGACTGAACTGCTCAACCGCCGACACAGGGCAGAGCTCTGGCCCTCTGCCCCTAAACTGCTCCACTCTGACCCCCTTACCGCTCTGATCGGTGTTAGAGTGACAGATGTCTAAACGCAGCGAGCTGGGTGTAACTGCAATATCTGCAAAATTGAAACCACCCGCCACCCGTCTAGACAGGATAACCAGTTCACTGATGCGAAAGGCCCCAAAGAATGCTAACAAAAAGGCCACCTTAAATAACATTTGTTCGTAAAATGAAAAACAAACCGCAACTGGATACAAAATAGCCCTTAACACCATTAACGATACCGGCCGCCTGTGATCGCACGAACGGCGGCCCCTGCGGTACTTCTTCATGGCTTGCCTGGCCGCAAAGACTTTCGTAAAGTCCTGCATACCTGTCAATTTGAACCAAAAGGCCAATCCCACCAGTTTACGATTCATAGATGAGGCTGATAAACCCCTAGAAAAATTACTCACCAGACAATATAAGACCAGCCCCGTGACATCCGACCCGTGTTCCAACCCACCTACCTCTGCCAGCAAAGTACACCATTACCTCCAAACCCTAGAATAAGCCTCCCACGTAGCTCCACTCACAGATTCCAGAATCAATTCCACTGCGACTCCAACGCTATCTCTCACAGCCGCCGAGCACAAGCTATCCTATGTTGCTCCGCCTCCGGTGCTAACATACGAAAGTCGTCCCACTGAAAACGAGATAAAGCATTTGCTACACGGTTGCACACCCCAGGAATATGCATAGCATACATTTTTTTTTTTCTACCTGTCATTTTCACATTTAACACTGGGATATTTTAATACTATTTTTATTTTTATTTATTTTTATATTTTTTCCTTTTTATAATAAAGTTTTGATGGGTTTTCTTTAAGGCATTAGATGTTAAGTTTTTGGTGTAGGACGCCTGCCTAGTCAGCTGTCCTTTTTTTCTCCTCCAGCGGAAGCTGATAACATTTGCCCCTTTCGTTCGCCGTGTAGATGGATGTATTTATTTATTTGCTTTAGGTTGGCAAGGGTACGCAAAATCATGTGGAGATGTACCCGCCGCACTTCATAACGAGGTGTGGAGGAGCGCTGTTGGAGCACATCAGCTGATTAGGTTAGGAAATTAAGTTGCGGTTACATGCACTTCCGCTTTCCAAAATGAGGTCTGTCCCTGGGTGGGCGGGGCATGCGCCAAATATGATGGAGGAGGCTTGGTCTCGACTTCCAGGTATTTATTGCGATGGCAGAAACATGACCATTTTAAACGGGATTACACTATTGTGGTCTTTTTTACTCCTATGCGCTGGCTGTACTTGTTAAGCGGATTTACATTCATTTGAAGTTTTTCATCGCCGTGACCAGATTGCTATCTGGAGCCTGAATGCCGTTGCCCAGTAGAGGCTGTGTCCACACAAGTGTTCCCTGACCCCCCGTAATAGGTGGTCATGGGGCTCTGGTAAGAGCATATCCTGATAGGTGGAGGTTGCATTTACACATTGGTGGTGGTATACGGTGGATGTTATCTATAATCAATTTTTCACACGGATTTTCACTTTTTTATCAGACTGTTATGCACCTATTTGTTACTATAGGGGTTGTGGTTTACATCTTAAAACCAAATATCGCAGAAGTGCAGTACTGGGGGTGAAGAGGCCAAGATGTTATTAATCACCCATACCACCCCCATGTTATCGCAATGAAAACACACTTTTTTGTTGCTGAAAGCATCTCCCCAAATCTCAAATGCCAACACTATCGGAAACAGCTCCAATAGCACCAGGTTCTTGAGCAAGCCGGCTGAACGCCATTCATCAGGCCATTGTTCCGTGCTCCAACACCCTTGAAAATAAGGTCCATATCCGAGCCTGCGGCATCTGTGAACAGGACCAAATCAGAATTGCTCATGGGTCCCTTCATCGACAATGATCGACTGTTATGATCGACTGTTATAGAACTCCAAAAAGTCATGCCACACCCGCAGATCCGCCTTAAGCTCCCAGTCAGTAATGCCCCGGAGCAACCACACCCGAAAAAGCCACGGATAATCATTAGTAAAATATCTGACCCATGGGAATGATCCTGCACGCAAAGTTAAATTTTCCCAGCAGAGATTGCATATCTTGCAACCGGATCTTGTGACGGGCGAGAAGCTCCCTAACCGCTTCCCTAAGCTCCCCCACCTTTTGTGGGGGAAGCCGGGAATCCCATGGCCACGGAATCGATTGTGATGCCCAAGAAAACTAGCTCCATAGCTGGGCTTTCCATCTTATGCTTGGCTAAAGGAATGCTGAACCCCTCCGCAATGTGTTGCAACCAGGGGAGGGCTGGCCCAGGGGGTAGGGTGGCAATTGCCCCCCAGGCCACCCTAACTTACATTTAAAATGGCCGATGGCTGCTGCCCGCTCACACTTTTTTTTCTTGTGGAGGAAGGAAATAGGGCCCAGGGGCGCAGCCACCAACTAACTGCAGGCAAAGGGGGGGCGCCCAGGGCCGGCCCTACCATGGACCCCGCTAGGCCCATTGGGTGGGCATGGGTGGTGAGCTGATTCGGTGGTTCAATGGGCCACTTAACTGGACTTGCCCCCCAGGCCTACGGCTGCCAGCCCTCCCCTGGTTGCAACGTTCCTAGTAACAACGCACAAATGTTGGATCCCGGTGGACCAATACAAAGGAAATCATCTAGGTAGTGTATAACGGAATTGAATCCCACCACGTCCCTCACCACCCATTCTACAAAGGAACTAAAAGTCTCAAATATGGCACATGAGATAGAACACCCCTTTGGCAGGCAACGGTCCACAAAACATGACCCTTGCCAGTGAAAACCCAGGAAGTGCATGCTGAGAAGGTGCACCGGTAGAAGGCGGAAAACCGACTCAACGTCCACATTTGCCAACAGGGATCCCTGACTGTATTTTGGGCACCCAGGAATTGCGGCATCAAATGATGTATGGGTTAACCGCACAAGCCTGCAGGTCGATACCATTGTTGACCGATCCCCCTTTTGGATGTGAAAGGTAATGTATTATTTAGAATTTTCCCTGCCCATTTTTGGGGACAACCCCTAGCGGGAACACCACCAGGCCCCAACACAGGGGCTGTGAAAAGGGGCCGCTCATTCGGCCCAGGGAAACTTCTTTGTCAAGTTTTTCGGATACCACTGACGGGTGAAGTAGTGCCGAACTTAAATTCCTTCTCAGCGGGAGAATTTCCTCTAATGTGCATGGAATACGGAAACCCTCCTTAAAACCCAGCTCAAGCAGCTGAGCAGCGGCCCTGCCAGGGTACCTATTTAGGAAAGGAACCATCCTTTATACCCTCACTGGAGTCATCCCTTTTTTAAGCTGAATCCCCTGTTCGCCCCTTTCCTTGTTCAAACCATCTGGAGAGTGAATGGCTTTCCCCGCATCCCGAGCACTCATGTTTGAAACGACAGGTATTGCAGAAATAACAGGAGCTCTTATTAAACTGCCAACACACCCCTTTCTTGCTGGAGGCTGGCATTCCAGAAGCTGAGGAACCGCCAGCCCGCCTTTAAAAAATGGACCCAACCCTAGCGGACGTCATCAGCTTTATCCAGAGCCCAATATCTTTATGATCCCAGCGAATGGAAGGCCGGACTGCTTTCCTCTGCCGAAATTGTTCATCATAACGGAGTCACGCCATGCCTCCATAAATCCTGTCGGCCTCCCCAATCGCATCCAGGTAGCAAAATAAAGCCGAACAATGTTCCGGCTCTTTTTCGCCAATAACGCTTGCCAAGATTGCTCTCAGCAGCATCTCCTTCACCTCCTCTGCAGAGCGACAACTCCTGCCCCATGCCAAGGGATTGGTTCACATGCTCTCCAGGAACTTCAGCGTCCGCCTCCTTCTTCCCGCGGCGCACCAAAACTTTAATGGAGTCTGCCTTAACCCCTGCATTACTGGCGTAAAGTGACAAAAGACCAGGCTGACACCCTCCCACGAGCAATGAGACACGTTGGTTCTTCCCCACATGGTTGAAATGGATAATAACACAGCCTATGAGGAATAAAGATGTTGCTTGCCACCTTCCCACAGAGCCAGATGAAATCCCAGTGTAGTTGCAATCCGTTGCTAGGGACGACCACTGCAGGAATAACGCCTTTGCCCCATGTTGGGCACCAAATGTATCGGTAATCCCGACCCCTAGAGGCCTAATGGTGACCTCCAGAGTTAGGGAGAGCTGACATCCTTCTTCACAGTATGGGTTACTAAGCATGGTAATGCAAGATGAAAACATGGGTGCCAGTCACGTTTTTGAATGCGAACAAAAGAGATTTATTGTCTCTTAACAAGAACTGGGGGAGAGAGGGTTTAGGGCCAGGACACCATTAGGCAGATGCAATGGCAATTAGCAGACACAGAGACAAAAAGAATAGGAAGACAGCTATACAGACAAAGGGCCTTTAAACTGAATGCTGTAGCTGTATTTGTAGAACTGCTGTCTCCTATGGCAACTGAACTCTCAACAGCCAATATAGATTTAAACACGTAACTCACAGTATCCTGTTGTAGATCTTCTCTCACATCTCATAGTATCCTACTGTGTATCTTCACTCACTGAGCTCCCGGTCTCTCACTAGACTTCAAGATTCCAGTCGTCACTGGATTCCCTGAGCTCTTCCACAACTAACCCTCTGTATAATCCTCAAGCGTCACCCCTGCTAACCCGCTGGGTCCCTGGCTTGGCACTCTGCTGAAGCTTTCCCACTTGTTCACCGTCTCCAATTATTAAATAAGGCTGCTGTGGTACTTCTTCAGACTTCCATGAACTTGCCTCCTGATAACAGGAGTAGGCGACTAGGTCCCCTTTATCTCTGACCTTGTTCCTCACTTGCCTCTGGTAACAGGAGTGGTCGTCCCATGTGGCAACTGTTTTTCCTTCACGGCTGGCAACACTTGGTTCCCTGTCCGGCTGAACCTCTGTAATGATCAGACTCCCCTCGGGCTGAGCCTCTGCAACTTGGTTGAACTTCCGGCCGAAAGCCCCAACCTCGTGCTGTTTCTCCCGAACCTGGATAGGCCTCAGGCAGCCTAGCAGCCAGGTGCTCCCGGGATAGGCCTCAGACTTCTGGCCTAGCAACCCGGAGCCTTGAAACACACGTCCAGCCGTCCAGGTGGCACAGAACCCCGATCACCTGACTCCTCCCAAATAAATAGGCTCTCCTAGCAGGCAAAGAGGCCGAAGAAAACCCCTGCCAATTTATTGAAACAACCTATCTACTCATAGTCTGAATTCACTATGCCCTTGTCATTCTAATGTCACAGGCAACAATGCTACCTAGTGACAGAAGAGAGAGGGGCATCAAATCCAAATTTAGGGAAAAGTCAGTGGATCCCACTAACAATTAGCCAGGCTAGTTGCCACCTAGCAACTAAATTTATAAGCAAACTTGCCTAAGACCAGGGTGTTACAAATATTTAGGTGCAATAATTTTCTTCCATTTCTAATATGTGCACTAAGGGGTTGTGACAGTGCTAAGTCTTGCCACTGTGTGAATATAGGGAAAAGCGACACAGGGTTTGCACTGATGTAGAGTGCAGGGCTCTGGAGAATTATGCCTGAGAGGAGAAGACTGGGGTTTCAGTTTTCTCTGGGTTTAATAATCCTGGATCAAGGATCCAGGGGTTGAAGAATTTAAAGAGCCTTGGGTGAGATGAAGTCTTCAATCCTGGGGCCAGGTCTTATCGGAGACCTGCAGGCCATGTGAGTATGCACACTCGTTATACGCAAGGACCTGGCTAAAGCTCAGTGCTCCCGTCAGGAGACAGATGTGTGCTCCATCCAGGAGACAGGTTTACTCCCATTAGGAGAGGTGATCTACTCAGGAGACAGCACTGGATGTTGGAGAGATCCCTTACCCGCAGGACTGAGAGAGTCGGGATAGCTAAGCGAGTCTGGAGGACTGCGAGAGCTGAGGCGACTAGGCGGTCCAGGGGACTGAGGGAGTCTGTGAGTTTCAGAGGAGTGAGAGAGCCCTGGATGCCAGGAGATCACCGGTTGAGAGGCCAGGGGTTGGTCCGTGCTGCTGGTTGCTGTAATTCAAGGCTGGGTGAGCCAGGAGAGCCCGGGGAGCTGGGAGAGCTGGGTCTGAAGGATCTTGACAAGAGCAGTGGGCCTGCTGATGAGAAAGCCAGATGGCTTGGTATTTTTTGTTATCTGTACTTGATGGTGGATAACCCTGCATGGGAGAACTTGATGCAAAGGACTTTGCTTTGACTTTTGCCTAAAACAAGTGGGCTGACAAGCCCTAAACCCACTTTTTGGGCTGGCATGGATTATTCACTAAAACACTTCTATCATTGAGCTAAACAATCCCCATATGACAGGGTGTATTGATAAATGAAATGTGAATAGCTGTTCATTCATTAAAACTGCAAATTTGTTCTGTGCAAATGGGGCAAAATCAAAGGTTCTCTGGCTATATTCTCTGCAGATCGAAAGTAAATCAATGAAAAAAACAAAACAAAACAGTGTGAATAGGAAAAAAGACCACAATATGGCCACTAGATGGAGTTGAGGTGCAAATTTATTTCCTTTGATACTTGGCTCCATCCAATTGCCATAAGGCTTGATTCACATCTATGCATGTTGCTTTTGAGTGTTTCTGCAGTGCTTTTTGCTGTGCTTTCTGTGTTTTTTTACAGTGTTTTTTACTGTGATTTTGCTGCGATTTGCATTTAAGAAAAAATAAAAAAACTCGAGGGGGGGGGGGTTTGGGAGGGATTTTGTTGCTAAGCAGATTTAAAAATGCAAAATGCAAATCCCTTCAAAATTGCAGTAAAAGCGTGTCAAAAATGCAGCACTTGCATTTTTCATGCATGCCCATTGAAGTCTATTATATGCAAAACGCTGCATTTTGCAGGAAAAAAAGTCCCCGACCCTTTCCAAAAACGCACAGGCACAAAAATGTATTAATGTGAATGTGTTCCATAGGAACCCATATTAAAAAAAATTCCCTGCATTTCTGCAAAATGCATTAAAAAACACATTTGTGTGAATCGAGCCTAATGTGGTATTTTCCTCATTCACTCTGGGTTTTTTTTAATGAAAAACATTTGATAGCCAGAGAATTAAGCCTGAGATCTTTAGATTTAAACTTTGCAGTTTTGATGGACAAACAGTTATGCAATTTCTTTTTTTATAAATATATACTTTAATGTTGATCCACTAGTTAAATTTCAAGCACAGCATAACTCAGGGTGTAACTTACCTTGTCTATAACTTGCAGATTCAAGCTTATAAAGGTGTTTTGGATGCCTCAGTAACTGTATATACTTCATAATTTACCAGGGTGGATTGTAAAGAATACTTTAGAACAATAAGGTCTCAGATAAGTGGCAGTGCTTACTGCCATCTGAAACATGACCTGTGGTAGATCACTTTTTAAGACAGTGGAGCAGCAGCTGACAGGCATTCGGGAGGCGCTGCTGCCACTTGCTGATGGCTGTATTTTTTTTATTTTTTTTTTACTATATTATTATTGCTGGACCGCAGTCTTAAGCTGGCCATACATTACACAATTTTCTTATTCACTTTCCTTTAGATTTGCATTCAACTAGCTAGTGCAAGGGCTTGCCTTATTGCATACAAATTGAACGTGTTTGACCTCATATTATATGGTTTTGGTAAGTCTAAAGGAAAATTGAACAAGAAAATTGTATAATGTATGGCCAGCCGTACATCGCTGGACCATGTTGCAACTGTGAGCCAACCGTTTGGCTCACAGTTGAGGTGAGGCCCCAATGACCTCAATGGGCAAGTTTGACAGGCAATGCCACCTGTCAAACTCTGCAGCCCGAGTTAAAAACGTGTACAACCCTGTCAGACTGGAATGTTAGGATTCAGGGGGGCTATAAAACCGCAGATCCACCACCTCTTTTCAATAATGCCTGTGTGAAAGAGCCCATACTGTATTTGGATCTTATATGGAGGAAACAAATATCTAGATTACATATAGAAATACTGTATTACAGTATCCAACTGATTAGGGAGGTATAGCTACCTTCAATTAATATACTATATAGCTCTGCAGGTACTATATCTTGCAGCCTGGTATAAGGGGATCCACTCTCTCTATTTGTTGATCAGTGCATGCCAGGGTTACCAACCGCCAGTAAATTTACTGACAGTTTGTAAAAATCAGTGATTTTTACAACTGTCTATGAATATCAGGGTCTGATAATTTGTCATGCTGTGCTGACTTTTTAAGTGTAGACCAAGCAAACTACTTGATCTGGGTATTGTCAGTGTTTCCTTGTTGTGTTTAAATATCAATTGCCTTAGTTTTTAATAGGAGTTCTGTTATTTTTCAGGTTGCCAGTAAAAAAATGTGCTCCGCCAGTACATTTTCCAAGTTTTGCCAGTAAAAACTCTGCAGGAGGTTGGCAACACTGGTGCATGCATAGGAGAGGTAGAACCTACAGGCATTAGAGATGAGGGTTTGTTCTGTGGATAGGGGCCCTATTATTTAGCTGGTGAATAAAATTAGTAGACTGGTGTAAAATCTTCCACTTTTTTTGGACCAGAAGGATGGAATAGCCTAGAACGTGTAATGTTAAAAACATGTAATATTGTGTTAGGTTTAGAATTTTTGATGTGCATTTGTTGGGTGTGGATTGTTTTGTATTGATTTTTTTCTGAAATATGCGTTTGTCGGGGAAACATTTTTCAATAAAAAGAAGAAACTGCTATTGGCTGCCACAGTGGATGGCCACATGCCTAAGCACAGATCCCATTATCTTTAGTGAAAGATAAGAGCAGAATTCGGAGGAAGCTGCTGTTTGGCTCATTCTTCCCTTCTACATTAAGTCACATGACTGGCCAATAAAGGATCACAAAGTGGCAGTGGCAGTCATTAAGAGCGGGCCATAGGGAGACTGTACTGTGGGGCTCCTCTGCTATCCCAGTCTGCCCATTGGTGCCCATGAGATGCTTAGTACTTCTAGGTATAGGTCATTTCATTGCCTCTCAACAATAAGTGGCCAATCCCTATGACTCAGCTGTACAAATTAGGGTAGGCAAGTGTACAAAGACACGAGTATGTTTCCTCTGCCCAGCAAGACAAACCTCAAAGTGGAATGTGGGGTGGTGTGGTCTAACCTTGGGAAGGCGAGGAAGCACAGGGATGGTAAGTACAACCTGCTTATGCATTCTACTGTGGAGTGACCTTGTTACTTTGCTTGAAATTGGCATAAAATAGGGCCAAGAGGGCGTAAAAATAAAAGAACCCAGCTCTGGCTGCAATATTTATCCTCTGATATGGCTCTGATGAGTAAGGGACTTTGCCCTTTTCTTGCCCTGTAGAATACATTATAATCCAACTTCAGTGAAAAACGTGTCTTCCTCTCAGCTGTAGCCTTGTGGTAAATAGAGGAAGTTAGCAATGTTGAAATTTGTAGAGGGTTTGGGCTTATTTAATTCAGCAGTGATGTTGTGTTAAGAACAATTTTCATTTCACTCACATTCAATTGATGAAAGATTAATTCTTATTGGTTGCTCTGGGCTGCTGCAGTTTCTATGTTACTCTTTGCTTTATTGAATAAGACCGACTGTCTGTAGAGGTAAGTACCATACTGTATACTCCACTATGCATATTGGGGTTGAATTGCTAAAACTGGAGAGTGCAAAATCAGGTGCAGCTCTGCATAGAAACCAATTGGCTTTCAGTTTTTTTTTTTTTTTGGCAAAGCTTAACCACTTCAGCCCCGGAAGGATTTCCAGCTTTAGGACCGGAGCCCTTTTTGCGATTCGGCGCTGCGTCGCTTTAACTGACAATTGCGCGGTCGTGCGGCATTGTACCCAAACGAAATTTGCGTCCTTTTTTCCCCACAAATAGAGCTTTCTTTTGGTGGTATTTGATCACCTCTGCGTCATTTCTGATCGCCGCTATAAACAAAAGAAGAGCGACAATTTTGCAAAAAAAAACCAAATTTCTTACTTTTTGCTAAAATACAAATCCAAAAAAAATATATAAAAAAACATTTTTTTTCACCGTTTTTGGCCGATTTATATTCTTCCTCATATTTGCGATAAAAAAAATCGCAATCAGCGTTTATTGATTGGTTTGCGCAAAAGTGGTCGCGTTTACGGATGATGAGAATTCATTTTTGGGGTTTTTATTTTTTTTTTATTTTTTACTAGTAATGGCGGCGATCTGCAATTTTTAGCGGTACTGCGATATTGGGGCGGACATGTCGGAACGCTTTGACACTTTTTTGGGACCATTGGCATTTATACAGCGATCAGTGCTATAAAAATGCACTGATTACTGTGTAAATGCCATTGGCAGTGAAGGGGTTAACCTGCAGGGGGCGCTGTAAGGGTTAAGTATGTTCCCTGGGCGTGTTCTAACTGTATGGGGGTTTGCCTAGCTGGGGAAGGGAAGTGGTCACAGCCTTCATGTACAGGAAGGCTGTGATCACAGCCCTTCCCCCTCACACAGAGCGGAGGTCCATGTTTACTTACACGGACCTCCGCTCCTTCACTCCGGGGGGGGGCATCGCGGGTGGCCGGCGGCAATTGAAGCCGCCGCACCCGCTCCCTGGCCCCCCTCCCGAACACAGTGAGCGCGCGCTCACAGTGGCTCTGTATCGCAGCCGCCGTCGTATGACGGCGATTTGCGTTACAGAGCCACTTTGTCGCCGTCAATTGCCGATCAGTGGTCGGCAAGCGGTTAAAGTAGAAGTCCATGCTAAAACTAAAATCCCTGCATCTATAGATACCCACGATCTAACACTAACCTATCTAGCCCTGTGAAGAAAAAAATCAGTATACATACCTTTTCTTCAGGCGATCCGATCCGATCCCACGCTGAGCTGTCATCTGTGGCTTTGCTGTGTAGGCGGGTGCAGAAGACACATCTGACAATGGAAGCCCCATAGTAAATTTTTGGGTGACGTCACTCCCTATTTATTTCACAGCCATTGTTGGCCGCGTCCTCTGCAGAGCTTCCGCCGCTGGAGATTGGGTCGGATCGCCTTCAGAAAAGGTATGTATACTGATTTTTTTCTTCACAGGGTTAGATAGGTTAGTGTTAGATCATGGGTGTCTATAGATGCAGGGATTTTAGTTTTAGCATGGACTTCCACTTTAATTGAACAAGCTAAAGCTAGAAGCTGATTGGCTACCATGCACAGCTGCACCAGATGTTGCACTTTCCAGTTTCGTAAATCAACCCCACTTTGTCATGTATGGGAGCTGTTAGTTAGAAAAAGGGAATGTACGTTTTACTTTATTTACAGAGTGCAGGGGTGCATATCTCACAGAGCACCCCCCACCACCACCACCAAGTACAGAGCTCTTCCCTCCTCCCTGCCCAGTGCAGAGTGCCTCTCTCCTCCTTTGCCAGTACAGACTCTCCTCCCTGTCTAGGACACAGTGCTCCTCTGCCCCACAGGAAAGAGTGGACTGTAACTTACAGGTCAGGTGGCTGCCGTGGGCTTACTGTGATGCTGCGGGATCAAGGCTAGTGCCTTGTGCCCCGCCCCTCCTCTGTTGAATATGCAGGGAGGGTAACGTGCCGCCGGGATCGCTGTCACTTATAAAACACAGAAGCTGGGGCTTCTGTGTTTAATAAGTGACTGTAGTGAGCGGCAATGCAAGGGGCCAGCGCCGAACATTCCGGCTGGAAAAAAAAAATCTGTTATTACTGCATTAAAAAAAATTTAAATCTGCCAGCTTGCCGGGCCCCCTACATCGGTGTAACTGGGTGCCACCGCCTCCTGCGCCCTCTGTGACAGGTGGGCAGCCTCTCATGGAGCCCCCTACTGACCCCGGGCCCTCGGACCACGTCTGAACTGCCCGACCGGTCAGTCCAACCCTGGTTTGTAGTTATATATAGTATATGTACATGGGGACAGCTATTACATATTCAGGTTCTAACATAATCATCTAGTACATATTCAATACATGTAAAAGAATCCTCTCTCCACGCTGTACAATGATAGAGGAATGTGCCTGCATACAACAAATATCAGTGCAGGTAACAGATGCATGTACCTGTTGTAAACAGGTATATGAATCTAGTACAGTGGTTCTCAACTCCAGTCCTCGGGACCCACCAACAGGCCAGATTTTTTACCTTGGGGAGATGCAGACTAGAACACTGCAATCACTGAGCAGCAAATGATATCACCTGTGATGTATTTCAGTTATCCTGCAAACATTGATGTTTGGTCCCAACCTGACTGGCCAGCCCGTCAAGTCTGCACCAGGCTCCCGGGCCCCAGTCATCCCCCGAGGTACTCTCCGACGGGTGG
>BLSH010404617.1:1268678-1296141 GCA_018402905.1 Glandirana rugosa | reverse complement strand
AATTGGATGTCGCATGCACACAGCGAGGTTTGCTCTCCTTTCTTTATAGCAAAGAGAATGACTTGTAGCACAAGTTATTGGACTCTAGGTAGCCCACTTATTGTTTCAAGGGATGCTCAAATCAATTTCATCATCTGTTATTGCCATACAATAGGCGGGGGACCAAAAAGTCAGTAATTTATATATTTCTTATCATTTAGGTAGTGTCATGTACGTTATGCCTGATGTTATGTGTAGTATAGTGTATACGTATCCCTTCTCTTTGCAGTAGGCTATAACCTGACGTTTTATGAACCCCTCTCTCTTCAGAGGATGAACTACGTGGGGCAGCTGGCAGGCTCTGTACTGGGCCGTGTACGGGACTTGTATAAAGGAGTCAACCCAGCCACGTTGTCTGGCTCCATTGATGTCATAGTGATCCGACAGCCTGATGGCTCTTTTCGATCATCCCCATTCCATGTGCGGTTCGGGAAACTGGGCATACTGAGATCAGCCGAAATGGCGGTAAGTCTATAAAAGACCATGCAGACCCAACTAAATAAAATAATAATGTATTTGAGGTCCCTTTTTAACAGCAGGCTGCCATATTATAACCAGTAGGCCCTAGTCTATACAAACAAGCCAGTCACACTCCAATGACATCAGCCTTCACAAAGCTTTATTGTTCCAGGACAAGATCACAGATTGGTCTAGTTGGTCTGGGCAAACTCTAATGTGATCTTGTCCTGGCACAAGAAAGCTTTGTGAAGGCTGTTGTCATTGGATTGTTGCAGGCTTGTTTGCTTGATCCATGTGAGAGCATTGATGAGCTCCATCGGCTGGCACCTGAAGTCACAAAGATGTGTGGATTTTAGGCTTCGAGGGACGACTACCTTTGGTATCGTGAGGCCATATTCTATAGATGGCCAGATCTCATTGATTTAGTCTGCTTAGTAATTCAATGTGGTGGCTGTTAGGTATTGGAATCTAGACATATTTTTCCTATACGTGTGTAACACCTTATGAAATACAGTTGTAAGTGCCATAAGGCATTATGTATCAACATGTTTTTTACTAATGGCTGGAATTATTTTCTCACAACTACCAATTAGATGCAATCTTTGAGGGGAGGTCTGATGCTGATTGGTGACTCCAGTTCTTAGCAAGAACACATTGATACATAAAGGGGAACTAAGCACCAGGGTGCCTCAAGAGCTCTTGCCATAATGTGCAAGTTGCATAATTTCAATTCTGGCAGGTCTGTTGTTCCCATTGCCACACATTTTACTGCTTCTGCCAAATTCCCCACTGCTTCTTTCAACCCCATGTCCATTCTATTTGGCTACTAGACAGATAATGGTGCAACTCCTGACATGCATGCTGGAGTCACATTATTGTGGCATCTGGTTGAACCTTTGGCATTTTAGGGGGTTAAAACTGCATTGAGCATACATTTAATCCAGTGTACAATTCTCAAAATATTTCTAGCAGAGAGGTAAGGGCCTGTGTCGATAGGCTTTGGGCTTATGTCAGTGGCATCACTTTGAAATGCCTCTGAGATCACTCAGACATAATTGACCGGTGCATTTGGCCTGCAGTTGATCTTCTTCTGACCTGCATTTAACCTGCTTCAAGTAGGTTTTGAATTACCATAGACATTTATAGGTATTCAGAACCAGTTGGATGCAAACAAAAGTCCATTGACACAAGACTTAGAGGAATTTTGAGGTAAGGGAACCATATATTCTGTTAAATTCCACTTAAAGCCCCCGGTCACACCAAATCCAACTTTCAAATCGGGTTAATTCACTTGAAATTGCATGATTTCAAAGCCGCATGTCCATGCATCTTGGCTGACATCTGTGCGATTTCATGCACAGAGGTTTATGCAAATCTCATCTGAAATCGGCAAAAATAGTGCAAAAACGTATTTTTCAAATCGGCGTTGCCGACAATAGGATGCGGCTTTTGACAAGTCCACCGGTGTGTCCGGGGGCTAAGTTCCTTAGTAGATAATCGAGTGCATCTTGCCTATTGGACTTAAATTATTGTCTTTTAATTTCAGGTTGATATAGAAGTAAATGGAGAACCTGTAGATCTGCAAATGAGACTTGGGGAAAATGGAGAAGCTTTCTTTATTCAAGACTTGGAAGAGAATGAGGTAAATGAGTGATGAGATTGACCATAGATGATGCGATGGTTGCAGTAAAGAAAATCACTTGATTCTCTCATCAACACTGAATATGTTGCTGGTGGAATCCCTCCTGTGGAGCTATTGTTTTCTCCCGGCTCAATGCAGGGAAAACACAGTGATTATTGCTAGCGGCTGTAGCCTCTGAAATAATCAAATGAAAAATCCGACATGCTGATTGTACCCTAGTCGATCAATGGATCGACTTGGGTACAATCAGTCTGCCCGTAGATGGTTTGAATTTCGGCCAGTACTTTTATGTTCTTAAACAAAGAAAATAATCTGCGCTAAGTGTGATCTAAAATCTGTGATTAATGATTTAAAAAACAGCTGCACTCACTATTGCATAACCCAATACTAAAACATAACAGTCAAAAAAATTGTGTTGCGCTGTGAATATACTCAAACAAACATGTATTCAAATAATCAATATTGCTCATATGCTGACGAGAATAAAGTGCTATAAGTGCAAAAAAGAAAATTCATCCATATATACATGTAAAGCTGTAAACATGCATTCATAAATGATATTATTCAATAAAGTGCCAAGTAAGGTATACAGACTGAATATTTTCAATTAAAGTGCCAATTATTCTATGAAAAGCGTAAAATAACCTCAAATAATGTTCATTCAAAATGACAAATCTTCAAATGTAACATAAAATTGATAAATGAGATAGACAGAGGAATACCAACTTCAAATACTGGTGGTGACACAGGTGCTCCACACGTGCTTAACCACTTCCCGCCCGGTGTATAGACAAATGACGTCCGTGCAGGTGTCCCGTACCCATGACTGGACGCCATATGACGTCTTCAGGATAACCCGCAATCGCGCGCCCAGGGTGTGCGCATCGCGGCGATCGGTGGTGGGGTGGGTCAGTCTGACCCAACGCATTACTGACCTCGGTAACGACCATCAGGGAGCGCCCGCCCAGGGACCACCAGGGAGTCGACCAGGACCACCAGGGAGCCGATCAGGACCACCAGGGACACTATCATGGAGCCCACCCTAGACCACCAGGTAAGGGGAACAGTGCCCAGCATGGATGGCATTCAGTGCCAATTACAGATACCACCCTAGACCACCAGGGAATCCGTGCCGCCTCTCAGTGCCCACCAGTGCCACCTATCAGTGTCCACCAGTACCACCTATCAGTGCCGCCTATGAGTGCCCATCAGTGCCACCAATGAGTGCCGCTTATCAGTGCCCGTTAGTGCTGCATATCAGTGCCCGTCAGTACTGCTTATCAGTGCTGCCTATCAGTGCTGCATAAGTACTTCATTATCAGTGCCCGTCTGTGCCACCTCATCAGTGTCACCTCATCAATGCCAATCAGTACTGCTTCATCAGTGCCCGTGAGTGTAGGCTCATCAGTGCCCATCAGTGATGGAGAAAACGTACTTATTTACAAAGTTTTGTGAGAGAAACAGAGAAAAACATTTTTTTTTCAAAATTTTCCGTCTTTTTTTATTTGTAGCGCAAAAAATAAAACCCCAGAGGTGATCAAATACCACCAAAAAAAAGCTCTATTTGTGGAAACAAAATGATAAAAATGTAATTTGGGTACAGCGTCGCATGACTGTGCAATTGTCATTCAAAATGCGACAGCGCTGAAAGCTGAAAATTGGTCTGGGCAGGAAGGGGGGTAAGTGCCTGGTATTGAAGTGGTTAAAGTAGTTGTCAACCCTTGACAACCACTTTAACCTACAGGTAAGCCTATAATAAGGTTTACCTGTAGGTTCCCTGCATATCTCCTAGACCTGCACGGTTTAGGAGATATACAGTGTACTCGCATGTGCCCACGTCATCGGGTACATGTGCAGTGAAGAAACGGCCTCCGTGGCAGATAAGTACCACATAATGGGCTAATATGCGATGCATACTAGCCCATTATGCTTTTACATTGCAGGGTAATAAAGAGGAAGTAAAACCTATCAGGGTGTACTTCCTCTTTAATTGCAGTCCAAAAATGCTCCAAGTGATCCCTTGTCCATGCTCCACCATACAGTATATACTGTAATAATGAATGGATGCTTACTAGATGAGGAGACCCCAAATGAGTTCTAGCCACGTATTAGTGGGCAACACTCCCCATTGTGGGTATGCGGGTAACACTCCCTTCACACGACCTGTATGCTAGATGTGTAATCAAAAAGATCACCCGATAATGTGGCCGTTAGTTGTAATCATTCATTAACCAGGCATGTGTATAAAAAAGGAACACAATCGCTCATTGCACAATTTCCCAGCATAAGAACTGTATTAAAAGAACAGTATTCTACTCACAAGTAAAATGGATGCATCAGACATTCAGAAATTCTCGTCCTGCGCCCCCGCAGGCTTGCTGACATCATTGTTATGTCCTCCACCATCTTTTCATGTGACAACACTGAAGAAATGACACTTTGCTACAATGTAAAGTAGTGAGTGTACAGCTTGTTTAACAGTGTAAATTTACTGTCCCCTCAAAATAACTCAACACATAGCCATTGATGTCTAAACTGCTGGCAACAAAAGTGAATACACCTCTAAGTGAAAATGTCCAAATTGGGCCCAATTAGCCATTTTGCCTCCCCGGTGTCATGCCATTAGTGTTACAAGGTCTCAGGTGTGAATGGGGAGCAGGTGTGTTAAATTTGGTGTTATCGATCTCAGTCTCTCATACTGGTCATGTACGTTTAACATGGCACCTCATGGCAAAGAACTCTCTGAGGATCTGAAAAAAGAATTGTTGCTCTACATAAAGATGGCCTAGGCTATAAGAGGATTGCCAAGACCCTAAAACTGAGCTGCAGCACGGTGGCCAAGACAATACTGCGGTTTAACAGGACAGGTTCTACTCAGAACAGGCCTCGCCATGGTCGACCAAAGAAGTTGAGTGCATATCCTTAGCATCATATCCAGAGGGTGTCTTTGGGAAATAGACGTATGAATGGTGCAAGCATTGCTGCAGAGGTTGAAGGGGTGGGAGGCCAGCCTGTCAGTGCTCAGACCATACGCCACACACTGCATCAAATTGGTCTGCATAGCTGTTGTCCCAGAAGGAAGCCTCTTCTAAAGATGATGCACAAGAAAACCCAGAAACAGTTTGCTGAAGACAAGCGGCCTAAGGGCATGGATTACTGGAACCATGTCCTGTGGTTTGATGAGACCAAGATAAACGTATTTGGTACAGATGGTTTCAAACGTGTGTGGCGGCAACCAGTTGAGGAGTACAAAGACAAGTGTGTCTTGCCTACAGTCAAGCATGGTGGTAGGAGTGTCATGGTCTGGGGCTGCATGAGTGCTGCCAGCACTGGGGAGCTACAGTTCATTGAGGGAACCATGAATGCTAACATGTACTGTGACATACTGAAGCAGAGCATGCTCCCTTCAGAGACCTAAACCCTATTGAGCATCTGTGGGGCATCCTCAAATGTAAGATGGAGGAGCACAAGGTCTCTAACATCCACCAGCTCTGGGAGGTCCTCATGGAGGAGTGGAAGAGGACTCCAGTGGCAACCTGTGAAGCTCTGGTGAACTCCATGCCCAAGAGGGTTAAGGCAGTGCTGGAAAATAATGGTGGCCACAAAAAATATTGACACTTTGGGTTCAGGATAACATCGCATGAAGGCAGCCTTTTCAAAATGAATGGGGTGCCAAAATACCCTAGCATGCCTGAAATTGCAAACCACTAAGCACTGCCAT
The DNA here is from genome assembly GCA_018402905.1 of Glandirana rugosa. Lineage (NCBI taxonomy): Eukaryota > Metazoa > Chordata > Amphibia > Anura > Ranidae > Glandirana > Glandirana rugosa. The sequence continues at coordinate 1,290,280 of BLSH010404617.1, read as the reverse complement.
GTGTTAATTGTGGCATGCTACAACGCGGGTGCATTGCCTAAGTGCGCTGGGGTGCCATTCAGAATGAACACATGAAACGTGCATTGCAAAAGTGTGGATCAAACCTAAATTAAAATCCAAGAAGATAACTGGAAGGATATGTAAGGTGGACAGTGCTGAGTATTTAGGTTTCTAAGGCAGGCCATAAATTATGCAATTTTTTTTCCTTACACTAGTGGAAAATTGCTGACCGTGTTGATGGGGGAATCTCTCCCGCATAACTATTGTGTTCTGCCAGTGGGGAGGTCGGGGAGTCTTCCCTGCAGGCAGAATACAATAATTAGTGTTGCTAGCCAGTGGAACTAATCGTTCAAGAAAAACCCTACAGGTTGGTTGTACACAAGTTGATCAATGGGACCACTTGTGTACAACCAGAGTGCCCATACATTGATCAAAATTGGTCCATTCACTTCTTAACCGACTGAATTTTGATCCATGTATGGCTGGTTTTAGAGGTATACAAAGCTGGTAGGTAATTTAACATACAAGAATGAACCTAACACTAAAATATTAGGTGGAGTTATTCTTTAACATCCACTGTTTTTGTTCACTTTAGGAATGCGACCCACCCATCAGTCCTGTTCTCCATTCCCTGCATATGTTATCTACTCATGACAATAACGATATACTAGAGGCCTCCCATGTTCCAAATCCCCCCCTGTCTACACTGGACACACCAGCCAGGAGGCAACGTTGGAGCAGCAGAAGAAGGAGGAGTAGAGGGGATGAGACTTCGGGAGCTCAGGATAAAGATGGCATTGCTGTTCTACCTTCATGGTGAGTTATGATGGATTGTCCTGTATTTTTGACTCTGTCATGGGTAGACGTGTGACACCATTTGGCACATGGATGGCCACTGACAAACTGCTTCATGGCAAGCATCCAGTGCTGAGTGATATTACATTAATGAGCCTCAGCGCTGACACAATCCAAAGTCAGACTCAATATGCTGCATAGCAACTGCGTGTTGTTGACGTACACTGCCAGTGTTATAGTGCTCTTTACCGAAGGTGATAATCCCCCTCCTGCCTGCAGCCCGAGCTATATTTACTTACATCTTTCTTTAGAGAGTTTTTTTTAATTAAATGTTTGAAAGTGGAAGGGTTACTTCAAGATTAGCTCTGACCTTGTGCTACCAGTTAGGGCAATGATACACAGACATTGTCCTGGGCACTAAGTGCTGGTCAGCAATGCAATACTCCTAAGGGGACATAAATTATACAGCAATGCTCACTTTTGTCTTCCTAATTCCAAGGTGTAATCTGCTAATATTTTTTTCTGCTTTCATTACATACTTATTTTAAACCCAGTGATGTTGTCACTGTGTCTCTGTCCTTCTATATGTAATGCAGGCATATGATGACTTGGGGGGGCGGCAGGATGCTGTACATAACTTTCTGGAAAATTGTCACAGCACCCCGCATTATCACTTCTCCTAAGAACCCTAATGCAAGCAGTGGGCTGGCTCTTGCAAGGAGTCATGCAAATATCAAAATGCATTTGTAGCGCCCCCCATAGTATAGGTGCTTTTACTTTTGTAGATTTTTGGTAGGAAAGGAGAAATCTAGTCAGGCCTGACTGTAAGTGCAGGCCTGATTGTTTTGATCTGGGCTGGGAGTGGCTCAGGGGTGGTGCTGGAGATGGAGGGAAGGTACACTCCTTGGAGATTCCTCCCCTTGAGCCGGGAAAGCTCTAGAAAGGGGATGGATGAGGAGGTGTTACTTCCTGATGTATGACAAGGAGCTCTGACCAATCCAGCAGCTGGATTGACAGGGGGCAGGCCTTCTTAAATACAGCTATCTGCCAGCAGGTTTCAGGAGAGTTAGGGTGGAAGAGTGAGGATGTAGCCAGGAGCTGTGGAGCAGGCCTCGTCCGGATCCCACTTCTGGGGGGGGGGGTGAACCTGAGGCCTGGGGCTTCTGTGCAGCCAGGAGCGCAAGTCGGCTCTTGGAGCGGCACAAGAGAAGCAGGAGAGCAGCTGAGGTCTACATGGAAGGAGACTCTTTTTAAAGTAATCCACCAATAAGTCCGTAAGTGGTGGCCCCTGGGAGTTGGAGGAGACGGCTGGGGCAGTCTGCGAGAGAGAGCCAGCCCAGCACCCATACAGTTAGAACACACACAGGGAACACAGTTAACCCCTTAGAGTGCCCCCTGAAGCTTAACCCCTTCCCTGCCAGTGACATTTATACAGTAATCAGTGCATTTTCATAGCACTGATCATTGTATAAATGCCAATGGTCCCAAAAAAGTGTCAAAATGGTCCGACTTGTCCGCCACAATGTCGCACTCCCGATAAAAATCACAGATCACCGCCATTACTAGTAAAAATATTTTAAAAAATAAAAACCCAATAAATTAATTCTCATCATTTGTAAATGCGGCAACTTTTGTGCAAACCAATCAATATACGCCAATTACGATTTTTTTTTTTTACCAAAAATATAAGGAAGAATATAAATCGGCCAAAACCAATGAAAAAAAAAGTTTTTTTATATATTTTTTTGGATATGTATTATAGCAAAAAGTAAGAAATATTGTTTTTTTGTTTTTTTTTGCAAAATTGTCGCTCTTTTTTTGTTTATAGCGTTGTTCATAAATGACTCAGAGGTGATCAAATACCACCAAAAGAAAGCTCCATTTGTGGAGGAAAAAAAGACGCACACCTTGTTTGGGTACAACATTGCACGACCGCGCAATGGTCAGTTAAAGCGGCGCAGTGCCGAATCGCAAAAAGTGCTCTGGTCCTAAAGTGGGAATTCCTTCCGGGGCTGAAGTGGTTAAAGATGCCCTGTTGCAGATTCCTACCTTTTGTTATTCTGAAGAAATCACTGTGTTTGTATGTGTCCATGTGGGAAAGTGAATCTAATGGGAGTGGTTTCATAATTATCAATTATGCTGCACCTGCAGGGCTCTAATGAGGAAAGTGGCAGGGTCTACATTCATTTAGGCCTGATTCACACCTATGCATTTTTAGTGCTTTTTGCATTACAGAACGTGTTCCATAGGAAACCATGTTAAATAGAATGTAGTGCATATCTGCAAAAGGCACTAAAAATGCATAGGTGTGAATCAGGCCTTAGACGTGATTTCCTATTGGGAGTATCTCACCAAAAATTACATTGTTGCTGCTGGGGATGCCGGAAATCTGCCTTGCATCTCAGTGCAGACTTCTGGTAAAATCACAAAGCAGGAAATGATGCTTCTGGGGGGCGTTGTGTACACATTCTGTGTACAGAACACCTCCAGATAGCCATATTGTATTGCATTTTACAGAAAATTACAGAGCTGCAGATTGAAAAGGAAAGATCATTTTTAAGGACATTCAACTACAATATGACTTTTGTCGCAATTGTATACGCTATATTATTTTTTCTTTATTTGCTATTTTTTTCCCCACAGAAGTGGAGTTACCCTTTAAGGTTTTATATAGATGATTGTATTGCAATTAATGGTTTTTATTTCCAAAAAAATTCAGGGAAAATCTGGAGTTTTCTGCAAATGTTCACCATTTTGCAGAGATCCATATGAGTCAATAAGTAAAAGAAAATTAAAGTGCTTTGGTGGGTTTAGCCCTGATTCACATTGCAGAGATTTGGCATGAGATTTGACATGTCAAATCACATGCCAAATCGGAAGCTAATGGCACAGTCCAAATCGGTGCGTCGCCACGCTTGCGGCGCCGCACCAATTCCCAAAAGTAGTTTCTGTACTACTTTTGGCAACTTTGGGGTGTGATTTCAATAGACATCTGTGCAGGAACCCGCACAGATGTCTCTGAAATCGCCCCCAAAGTCGGGACTGACATGCGGAAATTAAATCATGAGCTGAACTCGCACAATTTTATTCCCGCTGTACGTGTGAACCTAGGCTCAAGGATGGAATGGGCCGTAAATTCCTTCTGAGAATTAGGGAAGCTTCTTTCAAATATCTTAGACCTGTGCCAAAAAGGCCCAATATTGGCCTCAATTTTTTTTACTTTTTTCACAAAAAGAAAAGACAGGAAAAGAGTAAAATAAAAAGTAAAAAGAAGTACACAGAAAAACAAATACACAAGAAAAGGAGGAAAAAAGCAGAAATGCACAGAACACTATATGAATGAATGATATGTAAAGTAATAACACTAAATTAAGAAACAAAATCCACATGGGAAATGGGGAATAAATAGCACTGGGGCTTTATGACACCAAAGGAAAGTAACACATAGAGTAATATAAAAACAAGTATTTTTATTTGAGAGTACTAAAATATCCCCTGTACACACCATTGTATGGGGAAATGATTGTAAACATTATGAACAATGTAAACACACAACAGAGAAAAAAGAAGATACACCATATACTATAGCAATGTTTCTGATTGTAAAATTCCAAAAGGTACTGACGCGTTTCAACCTTGATGGTCTTTCTCGGGGGATTGCCCTTGGATAACAAATCAGGAAACTCTGCGTATTTGAGGACCAAAGACTTTAAGTGGGGGGAGAATGTAGCCAGGAGCTGGGTATACACACTCCCGGCAATGAAAAGGCATTTCTGCTATTAAACTTAATGTAGCTGTTCCCCCTAGTGTTCCAGTTTGCTGATTTATGACTCTAATAATGACAAGAGAGATGCATTCTGGGAATTGTAGCTTGCTTGTAAGGATTTTTCCCCTGGCTGCAGCTGAAGAGAACTACATCTACCAACGTGCTATGGGGAGGTGGAGGTTTTCTGGGAGCAGAGGTGCCTCGTGGGAGAGATTATTTAAGCAGAGGCTAATGCGCTCTCTCTGGCAGCCTGCTTTCAAAGACTCATCAACTCAGATACCCTGCAGAACTTCAATGAGCAGCTTGAGTGATCTGCCTTGCAGCAAGCGGGGCCTGTTCCTGATTTCTACATACTGCATGGGCGATACATAGATCTGGGAGAGCCGCGATGAGGGGTGGTGGAGGCCGGTCCTAGGAGCCAGAAACCGGAGTGATCATCATCATCTCCATTATCATCATACTTGTCCTCATCATCATAGGTGGACACAGCATGTCCATCCTCTGTTCCTGTGTGGTGAGCGGGTGAAAGCCCATTCTGACAGATACTGTGCATAGATAGTCTGATTCTTCATATCTGTTAGCATATCTTCTATTAGGAGAGGCCTATTCACTGACTTTGGGAGCAAGAGCTAAGCATAAGCATTCATACTTCACATTGGGTTGTTGCTACTTGTAGTTCCATGGATTTAAGTCAGTGATCACTGTGAAGCTGCAGAAGGAGTGCTTTAACAAACACATTACCCTTGCTTGGAATTTGTTTGTTACATCAGTCTTTGTGTGGTATATACCATTTAATATGCAAAAGCTAACTGAAGATCAACTAAACTATCAAGCAAGAGACATTACACTGCAACTACTCCTCCTCTTTCTCTCCCCCACTTAGCGAGTCTATACTACTTAGCCAGAGTTTGTTATAGAGCTGCATTCACCAAAGAACTCTCTCCCTCAGAGTAGGTTGACTTTTGCTGCATTTACTATTCTGGTGTCATACCTGTTTATCTACTGCTTGTTGGTGTTATACTTGTTTATCTACTGTTTGCTGGTGTCATGTGAGTGAGCAGTAGAGAGTCATTCCCCTGCTCTCCTGTGTCCCTCTCCCATGCATAGTATATAGATATACGGTATCTCACAAAAATGAGTACACCCCTCACATTTTTGAAAATATTTTATTATATCTTTTAATGTGACAACACTGAAGAAATGACACTTTGCCACAATGTAAAGTAGTGAGTTTACAGCTTGTATAACGGTGTAAATTTGCTGTTCCCTCAAAATAACTCAACACACAGCCATTCATATCTAAACCACTTACAACAAAAGTAAGTACACAAGTGTAAATTTCCAAATTGGGCCCAAAGTGTCAATAGTTTGTGTGGCCACCATCATTTTCCAGCACTGCCTTAACTCTCTTGGGCATGGAGTTTACCAGAGGTTCACAGGTTGCCACTGGAGTCCTCTTCCACTCCTTCATGTCGACATTGCGGAGCTGGTGGATGTTAGAGACCTTGCGCTCCTCCGCCTTCCATTTGAGGATGCCCCACAAATGCTCAATAGGCTTGTGCATCATCTTTAGAAGAGGCTTCCTTCTAGGAAGACAGCCATGCAGACCAATTTGATGCAGTGTGTGGCATATGGTCTGAGCACTGACAGGCTGACCCCCCACTCCTTCAACCTCTGCAGCAATGCTGGCAGCACTCATACGTCTATTTCCTAAATAAAACCTCTGGATATGACGCTGAGCACGTTCACTCAACTTCTTTGGTCGACCATGGCGAGGCCTGTTCTGAGTGGAAACTGTCCTGTTAAACTGCTGTATGGTCTTGGCCGCCGTGCTGCAGCTCAGTTTCAGGGTCTTGGTAATCTTCTTATAACCTAGGCCATTTTTATGTAGAGCAACAATTCTTTTTTTCAGATCCTCGGAGAGTTATTTGCCATGAGGTGCCATTTCTGATTTACCTCAATCTTGTGTACTCTATTGCTGTGTCTTTATTTAAAGGGGAACTAACACTATGAGTAAACCCAGTGTGTCAGAGGTGGCAGAGGACTCGCAGAGTCAGGGAAACCAGAGGAGGATTGAATTATCTTGCGACCCTCAATAGGGCAGCGTTACAGAAGCCTATTGGAGCCTTTGGTAAAAAAAAAAAAACACCCCCCCATTGGAACCCATGCATCCGGCACCCTGCATGCAGATTTGGGGGCCAGACACGTGGATAGGGGGGGCAGCGCCCCTAATGGACGGGCCACCTCTGGTGGTCTTTGTGCGAGCCAGGCCTTCTTGTCCACACCAGTGCCTGACCTCACAAATGCGCTTCTGGAAGAATGGTCAAACATTCCCATAGACATACTCCTAAACATTGTGGACAGCTTCCCCAGAAGAGTTGAAGCTGTTATAGCTGCAAAGGGTGGGCCAACTCAATATTGAACCCTACGTACTAAGACTGGGATGCCATTAAAGTTCATGTGCGTGTAAAGGCAGGTGTCCCAATATTTTTTAACAATATATATATGGGGGAGTCTGATGACCATGAAACTCCAGATGCAGACCAGTATGTTCTTTTCAGCAGTAGTCAATTTTTAAAAAGTCTTGCATGCTTGTTCTAATATCAGCATCCCTCCTGTGTGGCTAAATGGTATTGTATTTACATGTGTACATGTGAAAGTAATCTCCTATATGCTTCTTTAAGTGTACTATAACCCGATTCTTACAAAAGCATGCAAAAAAGCTCTCAAACATGCCCAAAATGCAATGCAACACATGGCAAAATGTACAACAGAAAAATTAAAAATGCTTATTTAAAACATGTTTGAATGAGACTCTAAATCAGGGTTTCTCAATTTCAGACCTCAAGGCACAGCAACAGGTCATGTTTTCAGGATTTCCCTCAGATGAAATGGCTGTTGTAATTACTAAGGCAGTGAGACTGATGAAATCGCCTGTGCAAAATAATGGAAGGCCTGAAAACCACCTGACCTGTTGGTGCACCTTGGGGACTGGAATTGAGAAACACTGCTCTAAAGGCTCCTGGCACACATAATAACATAGGAGGATCCTCAGTCTAAATAGGAATTGATGGGCCATATGGTTTTATAGTTAGTATGGGATACAAACATTGTCCTTTTTTTGGAGTGGAGAACTCATGTTTCTCTAGAGAAGAAGATGACATCACTGTATACTGCTCATGAATCTCTCATTCTAGTAAAGGCCAAGTAAGGCATAAGGTAGCCTAAGCTACACACATACTGACATTTTTAAACATTATTAGCAATATAATGACCATGAAATGTAATCAGTGATCTTTAATAGTCTGTAGGTAAATAAAACATGGGTATTAGTTGCACCATCATTTCCTGGCCCAATAATGCCCGTAACTGAATTCCATTTCATATCTAATCCAGACAAATATATCAATAAAAATGAATAGCCAATTAGAAGCTGAAATATAAAAATAAATGTAGTGGGGACGAATGCGCGGAGCCACTCGAGACAGACATGTCTGATTAGTGCTCCGCATCCACCGAAACAAATGCAGCCGCAAAAAGCCGATGCCCGCAACCCGACAGACAGCTTCCACATACTCCCTGGACCCGCCAGACATAACTACCATGGTCTTTGATGCCACTAAACAGAAAACAAAGCCGAAATCTATCAAGGAGGCGCTGGTAAGGGCACCTTCCAAGATGGCGCTGCCGCACTCCTCTGGGTCAGTCACACAGAACACGCTGTACACGGAGAAGGTGACAAAGCTCCCAGCGGCTGCAACGAGCGGTGAGTCTGACATTGAATATGACATGACTCCCTTAGCCCTGCAGCAGGAAGGATCACAACCAGACCTGCTCACCAGAGCTCTTAAAGCGATACTAAAGGCTCAATTTTTTAAAAAAAATAACAAACATGTCATACTCACCTCCTCTGTGCAGTGGTTTTGCACAGAGTGGCCTCTAACCCCATCTTCTGGGGCCCTCCAGCGGTGTTTCGGGCTCTTCCTCTTCTCGAGTGACCACCACAGGGAAGCGCTTCCCTGGGGTCACCCGTGGGGGCGCCTCCCGAGTCCTGCTGTTGCGTGATTCGGCCCCAGCGGGATTCGGCCCCACCCCCGGCTCCTGTGTCACTGGACTTGATTGACAGCAGCGGGAACCAATGGCTCCCCTGCTATCAATCCAGCCAACAAAGACCCGAGCAGCTCGGGTGAGCTGCAAGGCTCGTCGTCACGGGATTGTTTTTGGCTCAGGTAAGTAAAGGGGGGCTCAGGGGGGCTGCTGCAGGTGAAAATGTTTTTCACCTTAATGCATAGAATGCATTAAGGTGAAAAACCTTGAGGGTTTACAACCCCTTTAAAAACACCTCAGACACAATTACTGAAAAGCTGACCCATGAAATTCATGAGGTGGGCAGACGAAACACAATCTTGGAGCACAGGGTAGAAGACCTGGATAGTCTCACCCACAACCATAAAGAGGACATGAAGACCCTCCATGAAGAGAACATAACCCTCCAGGCTCGCCTGGAGGACTTTGAAAATAGAGCGAGGGGATTTAATGTTCGCATTAGATGGATCCCTGTAACCATTGTGGATCTTCAGTCCACCATCACTGCGCTCTTTCAGGAGCTCACATCTTTAATCCCCATCGAACAATTAGAGATGGATAGAATCCATAGATCCCTGTCCCCAAGATCGGAAGAGGGCCCACCTTGTGTGGTGAAGCTCCGCTACTTCCACACTACAGAACAGATAAATGGTGGCAGCCTGCAACAAAGACACCCTTGCCTTGCAAGGACACCGTTATCAAATATTTCAGGATCTCTCCTCACTCACCATCTCTAAACGTAAGGCGATGAAACCCCTTCTGCTCATCCTGCAACAACATTGCATCACTTACAAATATACAGAAAGAGCTTCCCCTTTGCGGTCCGCTTCTCTTATAAGGGATCATCTCACCTCTGCAAATCCATGGAAGACCTCCAAGCTGCAATACAAGACCTCCAGCTAACTCCTATCAAAGCCATCTCCAAGGGTTCCAGATGCCAGGCGGCCTTCAACTCCCCGAAGAAAGCTCAAGACTCCCAGGATTGTCCAGACCAGACCAGTGTCCACAAAAGGGACCATTTTGCCTCCCCTGGGCCTGCCCCAGAATACGTCATGGACTAATTATATCAGAGACATAATTCTGGGTCTCTATTTTTTTTTTCTTTCTCACCTCTCCTGGCTCTCCTAGCATACATATGGGTGACACCCCATGCTTTGTAAGTTTGCTCTGCCATTCTCTATCAAACCTGTTGATCACCACTGCGTTCTGTTAAGGCTGAGTATGCTAAGCTCGTACACCCCTGGTGTTCCAACCTCTACCCCCCCATTATGAGACCATTCCAAGGGTCTCATTCTCAGGGGTGGGCCCTGGTCCTTATGATCTCACCTGAACACCAGGGATCCACGATTTTCAAAATCCACAAAGTATCCTAGCCCCTATCGGCTTGTCAAAAGGTCGGAGGAGCCCAGACCTTTTACAATTGTTTACTGCAGTACATACCATGTTAGACTTATGCTAGGATACATCTACCAATGTTCCATGTTGCATATTGCTAGCCTTTACCTACAGCAGTGGTTCCAGACACTATCTCTATCATTTACACTAGCATCCCACTCTTCAGTGTGATCCCCGTGTAGCTCATCTTACCTCACCTCACAACATGCTACAACAGATGGGTCTCCCTCTTGGCCAACCTGTGAGATAATATTTGCTTTGTATTTCCAGCAGAGATGTGCCTACAATTTGTCTGGAACCACTGGATCTTACTTAATGTTGAGAATCGTTTGTTTTAGATCTTATTTAGCACACAGTTATTGGCTGTTGCAGTCCCATAGACTGCTCACTGTTACCCCCTTAAGCCTCGTACACACGCACAGATTGTTGGACAACCGAGCGTCCAACTTTTGTCCAAATTGGCTGTTGGCGGTTTTGTCTAGCGTACTGACATCAGTCAAGTAATTTTTGGGGTACACCTAGGACCCACATTTGTGTCCCTTGGTTGGACGGCATTTCGCCCTCCGCCAATTGGACTACTCCTCTGTAGCACCATTTTAAACTAAATCTACAACTTCTCTTTCCCCTTTAACTACTTTCCTAACTTCCCTCCTGTCTTTGACATAAACTACTAGAAGTTTTTTACACTACCTCTGAGGCCTTCCAAACCTCACCATCTCCGTCAACCAAACAAAGCTTGCTTAGAACTCGATCTTTTCCTCTCTGAATTGGCGGAAAAAATACTTTGCAGATCGCGACATAAACTTTATATGAAAGGTAGCAAACCAGACACATTCCTTGCACTAGCGCTCTGCAAAGCTGACTTCACCCCTAAACCAGTACGATTGAAGTTGACATGACATATATTCCAGTAATCCTCTAAAGATAGTACAAGAATTTTGCAGGCGCCTTTCCGATCTATACAGAAATCCCAACACCTCTGACCAGCCTCATATAGTTAACCTTCTTTTTACTATCAGCCTCCCTACCCTTTCTTCCTCTCACAAAGAAACACTGGAAAAACCCATCTCAGCTGAGGAAATTCAACAGGCCATTAAATCACTGAAACCACACAAACGCCCAGGTTCTGACGGCTTTTCAAAACTTACTATAAAAAGTTTGCAGACCGTCTCATTCCACCACTTGTAGAAGCCCTTAACTCTCTACTTAAAGGCACAGATGATACCACCTGGTCCAGTTATAGACCAATATCCATACTCAACCTGGATATAAAACTTTTAGCCAAAGTTCTGTCAACACACCTCAATCCCATCATAGGTTCCCTAGTTCACAAGAACCAAACGGGATTTATTCCCTCCCACCAAGCAGGGGACAATATCAGAAGAGCCACACTACTGGCTCACGCTGCCCGTACCCGCCGTATACCAACTTGCTTCATCTCCCTTGACACCGAAAGGCGTTCGACACACTTATCTCACATATGTCCTTCAACTATGGGGGTTTGGCTCCCATTTTCTACAATAGGTTTCTGCCCTTTATCAAAACCCGAAAGCCTTCGTTTTCTACTTGGGCTTCCGCTCTGAGCTCTTCCCCATAGAACAAGGTAGTCATCAGGGCTGTCCTCTTTCACCACTCCTCTTCGGCCTAGCCATTAAACCACTAGTTATCCTGATTCGATCCAACCCAAACATTCAAGGCCTGGAACTAGGGGGACATCAAACACAAATTATGCTTATTTGCGGATGATGGCCTCATCATTTTAACTTCACCCTTGATCTCCTCCCCTAACTTGCTGGATTATTCAGATTTGGTAAGGTTTCAGGACTTATTACTAATCCCAAAAAATTGACAGCCCTAAATATCTCCTTACCACCCACAGGCTCAACTAAGTGAAATTCTTCCATTCCCCTGGGCAGCCTCCAACATCTCATACCTAGGAATTAAATTTACGGCAAATCCAGATGACCTTTATGCCGCCAACTACCCTCCCATGCTATCCCACCTCAGCAGTCTAATGTTGTAATGGGCTAACTTCCCAAATACCATGCTACTAATGAGATCCCACTATGGGTAGCAATCAGATTGGTGGATAGTGACCCTTTTTCCTCGGCTAACCTCCTGTGGCTATCGCCATCACAATGTAGGTTCATCACTAACCCTGTTACTAGACACAGTCTAACCATTTGGGACAGAATTAAAATTAGTTTTGGTCTTCAATCCTCTCATAATCCCATCTTTTCCTTCCTCCGCAAACCTTCTTTCCACCCGGCCTGGTCTGCGCAATCCTCTTTTTCAGCATGGTTTAATTCTGGATTAATCCGAGCCCACCACTTCTTTACTTCACAAAACATCACGCCATTTCCAACGCTTTGCGAAAAGCATAACCTTCCTCCAGTAGAACTCTTTAGATATCTCCAACTCAAGCATTTCTTCTCTCAATCTATACCCCCTACTCCAAGTACCCCAAACTTTATGACCTTCGAAAAAGCTTGTAAAACGACCCTCACAGACGAGGACTTATCTCGGACCTGTACGCTCAACTACTTGCTTACCAAACGACGACCCCACCGACTTATGCCGAAAAATGGAAGAGGGACCTCTACCTCACTCTTGATACCACAGACTGGTCACAAATCTGGCAGGCTACTAAATCTGCCTCTCCAAACATTGTGGCACTCAAGACCAATTATAAGGTGCTCACTAGATGGTACCTGGTTCCCGCCAGGATATCCAAATTCCTACCCAGGTACTCCCAAAATTGCTTCTGAGGCTGCGACACACCAGGCACACATGTACACATTTGGTGGGAATGCCCCATGTTCCATACCTTCTGGATAGAGGTATTCAGGATCCTATCTACTTTGTTTGATTCACCCCTGTTACCTGACCCTGCAGTTGCACTCCTAAATAGCAAACCACAGGCCTTAACATTCCGTCAGTTTAAACTGTTACTCTTTGTCACAACAGCAGCTAAGCAAACCATAGCAAAGGCATGGAAATCCGCTTCATTATGTATATTGGCCATGAAACATAGAATCACCCAAGACATGATCCATGCCAAAACTGAAGCAGTCCTACTGTATAAGGTGTCTCACTATGAAAGACTTTGGAGACCCCGAATTACCCACTTCTTACCCCCAGATCCAGATGACTCCTTTATACTTCCCTAAGGATGTTAATACACCCCTCCCACCTAATGCAAGACAGTATACGCGATTGCAGGTACTGAGAACCTCTCTAGGGCACTCTCCTCCAAACCCCTTTCTTTCCCATCTGCTACTCCTTTACTCCCCTTTTTTCTCCCCCTTTCTCTTCAGGCATATTTGATAAGCCTGCTCCTCCAACTCGCCCCACACCAGAGGACCTATATGGCCCACTGTTCTGATAGCTAAAGTGATGCGAGATACAAGCTTTCCTCTTTCTCCTCACACTGTTACTTCCTCTACATAACTAGTGGGATGGATGATGAGATATATCCACCCACTGACCTTCTCCCCATGGTATACTTTGAACACGACCTTGGGGACAAGGCCACACTACACCCCGGCCCCTCTATACAGAGGAGCCCTTCTGAACAAATTACTGTGCATGTCTTCAGGACCATTTTACTCATGGTTGTTTACAAAGTTAACCCCCTTTTATGGTCCTTTACTGACCTTCTATGTTAGAAGCTTGCCTCCTGTTAGGTACAGGCATCCTAAGCTAGATTGCTCCTTTAATTTGAAGGCCATGTATACTCCTGTTATTTTACACAAACTGTTGTTTGTTTCTGACTTGACTATTTCAAAAAGAAATTCTCTTGATGTATTGTACTGAATTGTTCCAACAATAAAATACTTGAACGAGAAAAATAAATTTAGCACCCTCTAGTGCAGCCTTTCTCAACCTTTTCAACACCGAGGAACCCTTGAAATAATTCTCCGGTCTCGGGGAACCCCTGCTAAAAATGTAAAATCTACAACTCATGATACATTAGGTGATGGTCAATGGGAAGAATGCTCCTTACACTTGTGGTCATTGGGAGGAAATACCCCCTTACAGATAACTAAAAATATCAATGGTATAATTGGGAATTTATCTGAGAGGTAGAAATTGACCATTGCTCATGAAACCCCTAGCAACCTCTGGAGGAACCCTTAGGTTTCATGCAGGGCTGGTGCAAGGATTTTTGACACCCTAGGCGAAACCTCATGTTGCCGCCCCCTTGGCTCCACCCCTTGCTCCACCCCCTTTTCCCTGCCCAGCCTGATCAGAACCAATCAAATGTAGCCTCAACAGTGCCCATCGAATACAGCTTCACCAACGCCAATCAATACAGCCTCACCTGTGCCCATCAAATACAGCCTCACGGGGGGTGGGGCGGAGGGGGGGCAGTATTTGGCAGATCAGTCACTATTTCTATATACATTTGCAAATGGCATGTGATAATACAATCTCATTATCTCAGTCAGTCAGTGTCAGTTTTTACATGAATCAATGCAGAGCAGCCAGTGACATCTACAGTGGCCAGGCGCCCCTAGGCGGCAGTGCGCCCTAGGCGGCCGCCTACTCTGCCTAGTGGTAGAGCCGGCCCTGGTTTCATGGAACCCTGCTCTAGTGTGTGCTAGAGGTCTAAGCCTGAGCTGTTGAATCTGGCCCAGAGTTCAATGAGTCAGGGCTGAATGACTCATCCTGACAGCTCCTCTGGTGCCTCCCCCTGTTTCTGGGACATTGGAAAATTTTCTAGAGCTGGTGGGCAGGAGGTTAGGAGGAGCTGCCCAGAATATTTATAAGGCCTTGGCCAATCCCCAGTAGTGGACTGGGAGGAGGTAGAGTTTACCTCATATAGTGCCTTTAAAAAGTATTTATACCCCTTGAAATTTTCCACATTTTTTCATGTTACAACCAAAAGCGTGAATATATTTTATTGGCATTTTATGTGATAGACCAGGGATAAGCAATTAGCAGACCTCCAGCTGTTGCAAAACTACAAATCCCATCATGCCTCTGCCTCTGGGTGTCATGCTTGTGGCTGTCAGAGTCTTGCTATGCCTCATGGGACTTGTAGTTTTGCAACATCTGGAGGTCCGTTAATTGCATATCACTGTGATAGACCAACACCAAAGTGGCACATAATTGTGAAGTGGAAGGAACATGATAATTGTTTTTCAAAATTAAAATAAATATATGAAAAATATTACATGCATTTGTATTCAGCCTCCCTTCTACTTTGTAGAACCACCTTTCCCTGCAATTACAGCTGCAAGTCTTTTGGGGATGTCTCTACAAGCTTTGCACATGTAGAGAATGACATTTTTGCCCATTCTGCTTTGCAAAATAGCTCAAGCTCTTTCAGATTGGATGGAGAGCATTTGTGAACAGCAATTTTCAAGTCTTGCCACGGATTCTCAATGGGATTTAGGTCTGGAGTTTGACTGGGCCATTCTAACACATGAATATGCTTTGATCTAAGAATATGCTTTGCTCTAAACCATTCCATTGTAGCTCTGGTTGTATATTTAGGGTTGTTGTCCTGCTAGAAAGTGAAAATCCGCCCTAGTCTCAAGTCTTTTGCAGACTAACAGGTTTTCTTCTAAGATTGCCCTGTATTTGGCTCCATCCATCTTTCCGTCAACTCTGACCAGCTTCCCTGTCCCTGCTGAAGAAAAAGCATCCCCACAACATGATGCTGCCACCACCATGTTTCACGGTGGGGATGGTGTGTTCAGGGTGATGTGCAGTGTTAGTTTTCTGCCACACATAGCGTTTTGGTTTTAGGCCAAAAAGTTCAATTTTGGTCTCATCTGACCAGAGAACCTTCTTCCACATGTTTGCTTTGTCCCCCACATGGCTTCTCGCAAACTGCAAACAGGACTGGGAGGGGGTGACCTTTGGCCAGGGCTCGCTGTAAGGATCCTGCCAAAACACACGGGAAAAAGCCCTCCTGTGAGTCAGCTGGTTGGGCTGGTGAGTGTCAGTCTGGAGACTGATGTGGAGAAGTTAGCCTGGAGGGTTAGTGAAAGGTGCAGCTGCAGCCAGGTGGGTTGACAGTGCCTGAAGATGTGGTGCTGGGATCAGTAGCCGCAGAGCAGAAATGCAGGCTGTTCACTGCAATGTTTTGCTACACCACAAGGGGCTACAAATTCCTGCCTGTAAAGGGCCATTATTAAAAATCTGACTAAATCTGGCTAAAGAGCGTGCCGGATCAACTAACAGTGAATCAGCTTGAGTCTGCAAGCAAGTGAAGTGCAGGAGAAGAGTAAAGGAGACTTTATATAGAATGTACAGTATATAGGAAGATGTCCCTGGAGTTGTTGGCAAAGTTTTGTTGCTTTGGGCATCCCATAACCTCCCATCCCAATCCAAGTTATTAACTCTCAATAAAAGCAAAAACAAAGTCACAGACTATTCTCTGATTCTGGAGTGCCTGTGAAAATACAGTGTGCCTGGCTGTGCAGAAGTGGGGGATCCAGTTCATCTGCAGCTCCTTAGGTCCTTCAGTCCTGAGAATTCCCAAGGCAAGTACTTTTCTTATGTTGCTTAAAAACATCTATCTGATGGTTGGCATCATTTAATCCAATTCCCCTGAGCCCAGGTCACCCTAGACCTGCCCCATTCTGTCACTAGATAGTGAAAGGAGAAGCTGCACAGAGATGGACTCATCTCTCTGCTTTCACATCCTATCGGCATATTTCTTGTTAGCACTTGAACTGTTTGGCTCCTTGACTTCTCTCTCTCACACCTCCGCTCTGCTATACAGAGGCTGATACCAGATCAAATTTAGGTGCTTACACTGCTTGTACTTAAATACATTTACGGATATAATAATGATTACGGAGTACATTCATTTTTCTTTTATATCTACCTGGAGTTCCGCTTTAAAAAACTTTTCAAGATGACACATGAAACCAATCAGTGAGCTACTAATGTTATCCAGTAATCATTGCAGCTATGCTAAAAAGTAGAAAGCTTGCTTAGTTTACCTTGATCTAATGCCTAGTACACACAATGAGAAAATTGGAAGAAAAATACCACTTTCTGAGCAATCGTCCTATAATCTGATTGTTAGTACACAGCTTTCGAGAGCTGATCATGACAGTTCATGTGAAATTATCCGAATGGACAAGCGGGAAAAATTTTCTCGTACGATAACAGAACAAATGATTTTAGTTTAATCAGTACAGTATTCATCCATAAAAAATTGAGTGACCAAGACCAAGCATGCTCGGAAATAAAAGAATACATTACAAATCAATACAATGCATTACATCATTGTGGGAAGTTGCATTCTGTCTTACGAGAACTTTCGTAACTCTAGTAACCTATTCGTTTTCGATATGAGACCCAAAAAAAAAGGACAATCATTTGTCCTTTTTTTTGCACGCTGGTCTCATATTGAAAACGAATAGGTTACTAGAGTTACGAAAGTTCTCGTAAGACAGAATGCAACTTCCCACAATGATGTAATGTATTTTATTGATTTGTAATGTCTGATATTCTCATTGTGTGTACCAGGCATAGGTCCTCACTACAGCAAGATTCAACTGAGCATCTCATAGGGTCAATGGGAGTGTGCTTCCTGAAACCTGTGTAGAGTAACTTGCTAGCTTTCTCTGCTTTCTGTATCACCAATCAATCTTCTGAGAAAGGCCAGAATCAGATTGGTTGCTGTGAATAACTTCTTAGTACTGACATAAATATCATGCTTTCAGTATGTGAGAGAAGACAAGAAACCTGCAAAGGGTGTGTTTGGGAATAGCTCTGCTGCATCACAAGCCAGGGGTTCCCAGATCATCAGAATACATAAGGGAGTGGGGTGGACTGATGTGCTACAGCGATACCCCATATAGCCAAAAGTTTGTCAATACCTGACCATTGCACTTTTATATAAGCTTGTTGGGCATCCCATTCCAAAACCACCAGTATTATTATGGAGTTGACCACCTTTAGTGGCTATAACATCCTCCGCTTTTCTGGGAAAGCTTTTCACAAGATTATTTAGTGTCTGTCTTAATCTGTGCCCATTCAGCCAAAAAGATCATTGTGAGGTCAGGCCCTGATGTTGAATGAGAAGACATGGCTCACATCCCAAAGGTGTTCAATGGGGTTCAAGGTTTCTTTGCAGCCCACACAAGTTCCTCCATACCAAACTTATTATCCACTTCCTTACCGCGCTATAGCTGAAAGACGGCTACAGTGCGCCTCTCTACTGTAGTTCAGGGAGGGCATCCATGGACGTCCTCCCAGAACCACGCCTCTTACATGCCCCCTGGGGTCAGAGGCGTAACTAGAACCTTCAGGGCCCCGGTGCAAGAAATTATGAAGGGCCCCCTGGCTAGGGCCCTACCCACTGATCCTGGGGCCCTTTACGCCTATCGTGGGTCCCTTTATTACGGTACTGCAGTGGGGCCCTTTCACAAGTTCTGCAGCAGGCCCCAGGGGGACCAGGGAAGCACACAGGGGCCCTGGGAACAGCAGAAGACAAGTAAACTGGATAGAGGAAAATGGAGGAGATTGGGTCCTCTAAATGCCACCCCCGCCATCCCTCCTATTCAGGTGTACAAGGGAGGCACATGGGCCCCCTGGACCATGGGGCCCGGTTGCAATTGCAACCCCTGCAACCCCTATCGTTACGCCCCTGCCTGGGGTGCTCATTCTGCTTGCTCTGTGATTGAACACAGCCAATCACAGATCATGGTAAAGGGCCAATCACAGCAGCCTTTTACCACATGATCAGCTGTGTCCAATCACAGCTAGTCACAGTGTGAACAGAATTGCCGGTTATCGGCAGTACTTTCCTCACGCACTGTCACAGCATGAGGAGAGGAGAGTCGGTAACTGGCAATCTTGACAGGAGACATGCACACAGATAATCAGGGCACTGATCATCAGTGCCCTGTTTATTAGTGAAGCCCCATCAGTGCCATCAATGCTGCCCATCAGTGCCATCAATGCTGCCCATCGGTGCTGCCCATTAGTGCCTCCTTATCAGTGCCGCATATCAGTGCCCATCAGTGCAGCCTCATCAGTGCTGCCTCATCAGTGCCCATCAGTGCCACCTCATCAGTGCAGCCTATCAGTGCCCATCAGTGCAGCTTCATCAGTGCACACCATTAAATGAGAAAAATTACTTATTTGCAAAATTTTCAACAGAAACTAAGAAAAAGTTTTTTTTTTACTCAAAATTTACCATCTTTTTTCGTTTGTTTAGCAAAAAAAAAAAACAAAACAGCAGTGATTCACCAAAAGAAAGCTCTAGCTGTCTCAAAAAAAATATAAAAAATTCATATGGGTTCAGTGTTACATGACCGTGCAATTGTCATTCAAATTGAGATAGCGCTGAAAGCTGAAAATTGGCCTGGGCAGGAAGGGGGTGAAAGTGCCCAGTAAGCAAGTGGTTAAACCATGTTTTTTACGGAGCTGGCTTGGCTTTGCACACAGGGATGCAGCCATGCTGGAACAGAACTGTGCCCCTTCCACAAACTGTTGCCACAAGGTTGAAATCCCACAATTGTCCAAAACGTCCTTGTAGGCTGTAGCATCAACTGTACCCTTCCTTAGAATCATCTGAACCAGGGGCGTCGCCAGGGTGTGGCTATCAGGGCTGCAGCCCTGAATGTCCTGTCCACAGCCCTGAGTGTCCCGAGGGTTCCCTAATAGCGGGCGGGCAGTTTTACAGAGCTGCGATTGGGTGGCTTCACAGAGCCACGGGTGGCTTTGCAGAGCAGCGGACGGGCAGCTTCACAGAGCCACTGGCGAGTGGCTTCACAGAGCCATGAGCAGCCTGCATAAGGGAGCCGCGAACGAGCAGAGATGACATCATCTCTCTCTGCCCACCCCGCATCACTGCTCTTCCATCTGGCCTCTGCAATGTTGGTGGTGTGGCGGAGAGCATTTCTCGCTGCCCCCCCCCCCACATCACCTCTCTGGGACACTCCGCTGGGGGACACCTGTGCAAGGAGGCACTCCGCTGGGGGACAACTGTGTAAGGAGGCACTCCGCTGGGGGGACACCTGTGTAAGGTGGCACTCCGCTGGGGGACACCTGTGATGTAAGGAGGGACTCCGCTGGGGGCACATGATGGAAGGAGGAACTCCGCTGGGGACACCTGATGGCATCTGGTAGCAGGCGACAGTGGCAAGTGATGCACTCGGGCCTCCCACTGATTCGGCAATATGGTGAGTTGAACTATTTCATTTTGTATTCCAATGTAATAATAGAAATAATGTGCTTCAATTATCCTGACACCATACCAACCATGGTGCCGGGGTTGTCAGGTGTTTGGAGTATCTTTATTTGCTGATTGTTATACTTTATGGAATACACATATTTCTATTGAGGTGTAGGATCTGGGCCTGCTGTCCCTCCATCCCTCTTTCTTTCCTTCCTCATCTTCTTTCTTTCTTCCTTCCTCCATCCCTCGTTCATCTCAGGCATGAGCCACCCCCTAAAGCCACGCCCCTTTAAGCCACACCCGCTAGTTAGTTTAGACCACACCCGTTTTTTCTTTGCATGGTGCTAGAGCCGCTGGTATTTTTCCCACCTAGCAATGCCCCTGATCGGATCTCAATAATTTGTTGAGTTGTTCACATAATTTTGCCCATATAGCAAGTGTGATGGGATTAGATGTCTACAAATATTTGACCATATAGTGTATATGGATGATAGCTGAACTACTTAACTACTTAGTTTGTAGGCTTTGCACCTTGTCTGCATCTCAAAGTTTGGTTTTCAGTCTTGATATGAATTTATTCTTGCTATTGGGTATATTATGTGGTATGTGCTGTAGATGTCACTGTTGCAATGGATGGTATTTTTCCCTATGACCCAGAATTATATATATATATTGTAAGGGGGTTAGCTTGGCAGCGGGTGTATGTGACCCCCTGGAAGGGTTCACTACACAATTTAGGCACAGCGAGACAGCAGTTGCAGGTGGAAACAAAAAGGCAGTTTATTTTCACTATTTACAATGGGAAAAACAGCAAAACAAAAACAAACAACAAAATAAATCCTAGGCCACTTGGCCATTGACTGCGCGATAGGTTTCCCTGTCTGTCAGCTGGGTACAGCGTACCGCTGTACCTAGCTCCTACCTCTCACTGCAGGACACTCAGCCACACAGGCCTTACCGTGTACAGGATGTGTGTTACTCTCCCCAGTCTATGGTCACAGAACTGGTTCCAGGGTGGAGCACTCACCTATACCTGCTGGGAGTTCTTGTAGAGGCCTTAATGAGCCAGCTCAACTCAGCTGGGCTCATTACCTCTACTCCTGCAAGACTCCCAGCACTCCCCCTAGTGGTATAAGTCTGTATACACTTTAACCACCTCCCACCCGGCCACTGTATATATACGGCAGGGTGGAAGCTTCCCCGTTCTGACAGGACGTGTATTTACGTCCTGCAGAACGGGAGCTCGCAGTGCGGCCACGCGCCGCGCTGCTGCTGGATCCTGTGATCATTATGATCACAGGATCCCATATCCACTCACGAGGTGGGACCTTGGTCAAGACACTGGTATCTGACCCCTCTCATTGTGTGTAGGACATGTGCCATTCCGGACACACCGACTCACAGGAC
>BLSH010404617.1:1235285-1246495 GCA_018402905.1 Glandirana rugosa | reverse complement strand
GATTTGCTGTTTGCTGAAATTCTGTAGCTGACAAGTCCTATGAGTGCCTCAACCAACATTAGTCTATTAACATTTTAATAATATATTTTATCTTTGCTAGGTCACTCGGTCTGATATTGGCTCTCAAATATCACAATCTGCACCACCCAGTCCTGCCAGGGAGCTGGTTGAGATACCTTCCCCTGCCTCAACAGACCCTGAACTTCAGATAACTAAAGAGGAGGACGGCACCTTCCATGTTACTCTATTAGAGGGATCAGAGGATACCCCTCCTCTCCAGGTTCTTCCAGGTGAGCAATGAAGAACATTCTGTATATAGCAGCTCATCCTGGTTTCTTCCACTCATAGACCTATATCTGTATATACTGCAAAACAAAAGGATGTTTCTCTTGAACTGCTGTCATGTAAGCCCCCCACTTCTCCCACACAGGACTAGTGTATATATATATGTATATATATATATATATATATATATATATATATATATATATATATATATATATATATGTATATATATATATATGTATCGGACTATATTTAATTTATTGTCATTGTAGTCCATAAAGATTAAAGTTTATCTAAAGCCTTTACTTTTCTTTTATTTAGTAGAGAAGAATTAGATCCTCTATCAGGTTATTTATCGCTGTCTGTGTTTCCTCTTGGAGGCTTCACTACTCTATTTTTCCATGTTCCCATTCTCACTAATGTAGAAAGTGATGGAAAATCCAAACTTTTGAGTTACCACTAGAACAGGGATAAGCACCTGTCCAAGGTGTGACTTTCCCCAAAGCTGCAAAGACAACTACAACAAAAAACTGACAGATGCTTTCTCTATTCCCTGGTCCAATTGTGGTCAACTTACTTAATATAGTGGTTCTAATTTTCAGCCCCTGACAATACCAAAAGGCCACACATAATATTTAGTGAATGTAGTATTACAAAAAGCTGTCAAAGACTGAAGACATGCAACAGAACATGGTCAGAGACTGCAAAAATGCTATAGTAGTGGTTGGAGACATGCTTCCGGAACAGTAATAGCCTAGAGACATCTTACGTAAGACTGCTAGAGATCAATCTTAATACAGCCCGTTTTTCAAATCGGTGCTCTTACATTTGTGCTCTCGATAGCTCTCTTATAAATTACTTGAATCACATTTGATATTCTTCTCAGAAAGATCCTAGATGCCACTCTAAGATGTGTCTGCAAGAGCCCCAAGAGCAGCACAGTAAGGATTGCAGATTGGGCACCAGGGCCCTACTCTATCCAAAAAATAAAAGGTTTTGGCTTTAGATATACTTAATAGCTAATATAAAACATTGTACAGGAAATAAGTCAGCCATTAAATTCCACAAAACAAAAATGGTACCTAACTGATGTGGTCTGTGAACTAGCTTGGGTGAAATAATCAAATGAAATAAAGCATATCCAAAGCCTGTAAACCGTCTTTTAAAAAATTGATCCAATGTAGATCACTTTTAGCTGTTAGTAAATCATTTGTGAGGTTTAGGAGATCGGTCTCTGTGGAGTGTTGAGGGCAAAATCCAGACCTGAAGGAAATCAAGAAGGTTATTCTCAGTGTGGTGGTACTCAGTTGGTTGTAGACCAGACATTCAGGTTGTTTGGAGGAAAATGGAGATGGGACGTAGGTTGTTAAGATTTGTGGGATCCAATTAGGGCTTTTTAAGTATGTGGGTGACTAATGAATGTTTTAGAGAGTAGGGCAAGAGGCCATAAGAGGGAGAGATTGAAAATGTGAGTTAGAGGGTGTAGGATGGAGTCAGAGGGTTACTGTACTAAATGCGAGAAAACAGGGTCCAAGGAGCAGGTTGTTAGGTGGGCATTAGAAAAAAGTTTAGCAACCACTTATATAGCAGCGGGGTTGAATGAGAGAAGTATTGCGTGTACCTGTGGCCATGGAGTTTTAAAGTAATTGTAAAGTCTGATGTTTTTACCTATAAAAATTACAACCATGTTATACTTACCTGCTCTGTTGCAGTGGATTTGCATAGAGCCACCCGCATCCTCCTCTTCTCGGGTCCCTCTTCTGTGATCATGTCCCCTCCTTCTTGTTCAGTGCCCCCACAGCAAGCAGCTTGAGATGTAGGCACCTGAGCCAAGTCACAGCTCCCTGTGTCCATTCAGACACGGGGCCCCAACCTGGCCTGCCCCTCTCTCTCCTGATTGCCTAGCTGACATTGATTGACAGCTCCTGTTTCTGAGCCATAAAGAGGGAGCACCTCAGATGGCTGAGACACTCGTGGACATCGCTGGACAGAGAGGGACCTCAGGTAGGTGTTAGGGGGGCTGCTGCACACAGAAGGTTTTTTATTCTAATGCATAGTATGCATTAAGATAAAAAAACCTTCTGACTTTACAACCCCCTACAAGTGGGGAACAGATCTGTGCAGTGGAGATCTAATCACAAATTATGTCAATCTTATTTTTCAAGTGATTAGCGATCTCCTGGGCAGTAAGTGAGTTAGTGGGTGGTGGCAATGGAGGATGAAGCAGAGGGTTAAAATGAGAGATTTGATGGGGACTGGATGAGGGTGTTAATGAAAGTGATACAGTAAATCTGCTTGGTAATGTTGAGGCAGGAATTGTATTTTTGAAGAGCAAATTTATATTGGTTGATGTCTTTCTGAGACTTACGCCACAGACGCTCAAGAACACAGCTACGTTTTTTGAGACTTCTGGTGTTGTCTGTTTGCCAAGATTGTAGGGGTTGGGGCATGATTCTGTGTGTAATGAGCAGGATGAGTGTGTCCAGGGAGGATGACAATAAACTATTGTAGACAGAAATGGCTAGGTTGGAGCAGGACAGGGGTGAGATTTTGTCATAGAGGTTGTCAATAGCAGTGAAGGGATTAAGTGGCAAAGGTTCCTGGGGTAACTGTTAGGCCGTTGGAGGGAGAGGAGGTGAAAAACAGGGAGAGAGTGAAACTAATGAGGTAGTGATCAGAGAGAGGAAAATGATTGTTGGAGAGGTTGCATGGAGTGCATAGGTAGGAGAAAATAAGGTCGAGGGTGTTGCCATCAGAGTTAGTAGAAGCATACCAAAGCACACCCTTCGTATGAGCTGTAGATGACAGGGTTCCTCACTGCTGCACAGCCAAGCACACAGCATTTTCCACTTGCATTCAGCCACAGAAAACAGTCCTTGAGCTTTGTTTTGATGTTTTATTAGGGGTTGATAACCTGGATGGGGATGTCAGCCCCTGCACCGTGCTGAATTACTTACTCTGCCTTCTTGCTCCCACTGCCTCTCAGGAAAGCCTCCTTCCAGCTTCTTCTGTGGTAGGATCCTTCCAGGCCAGCACCCGAGTCCCAGCCCGAGGCACAGCACCCCCCCCAGACTATGGGGTTCACCTTAAGGGCTACCAACTGCCTTCTCAGCACTGCATCGCCAGCTTCCACCCGCCTCCCCTGCTGGAATGGCCCATATCTATTTATGGGATTTCCTCGGTCCACTGCCAGCGCACACCTGGGGATTGGCTGAGGTCCCATAAATATTCAAGGCAGTCCCTCCTCACCCCTGCCCACTAGTTCCAGAACATTCATCAATATTCTGGAAACAGAGGAAGGCCCCAGAGAGCTGCCAGGATAAATCATCCAGAACTGAACAGCTATTGGCTGAGAGTGCTGATCAGATGCCGATTGGCAGACCTTTTTTTTAGGTCGGCCGGCTTCTGTCGGATCGGCTGGTGTACACACTGGCCGAATGTTGGCCGGTTTCTATTGAACCAACCAATGCAGCCTGACATTTGGCTCGTGTGTACTAGGCTTTAGTATTACCACGGATGTTAAAGTTACTGAAAATGATTGTGGGAAATTCAGAAGAGAGAAAGTAAGGTAGCCAGGCAGAGAAGTCATCAAGGAAGGTTGGTACCGGTCCAGGAGGCCAGTAGATCACAGCAATTCTTAAATAAACTGGAGAGAATAGATGAATACAATGTGCCATTTAACCACTTGCCTACCGTAGGATGTCCATGGATGTCCTTGGGTTGCAGTGATTATATTGTGATGATGCCTGCAGGTATATCAAAATTTGCAGCCGGTGAATCCGTGTATGGCAGAAGTGATTCTAGTGGCTGTAAAGCCACTCAATCACTTCTGCAAAAGACAAAGGGGAGGCGCCCCTAAGTGTAAACCATTAAAAAAGTTTATTATAAAACATAAGCCAATTGGCTACTCACATAAGATAAAAGAATAGGGCACAAGGAACTGGGAGAGTGCTCGACCGGTGTTGTAAACGGCATCAATTCCCGAGGCCTAGAAAGCAGCTGTCTATATGTGCAGATGGAACCATCCATTCGTGGAACCGTTCGTTCTGGTAGAAGCATTCGACTCCGTGCCGGCAAACGGGAAACTCCAGAACGAGGCTTGGGACGCTGGCTGCACTGGTCGCAGCTGGGTGATGTCATTAAATTGCGACGCATTTCAGAGCGCGCAGACCGCGATGTAAGGGCAGTCGCGCTTTTTCATCAGGCACTGTAGCCTGATGAAAGCGCGCAACTGCCCTTACATTGCGGTCTGCACTCTCTGAAACATGTCGCGATTTGATGACAGCATCCTGCTGCGACCAGTGCAGCCAGCGTCCCAAGCCTCGTTCTGGAGTTTCCCGTTTGTCGGCACGGAGAAGAATGTTCCTACCAGAACGAACGGTTACAAGAACGAATGGTTCCACAAACGGACAGTTCCATCTGCACGTATGGACAGCTGCTTTCTAGGCCTCGGGAATTGATGCCGTTTACAACACCGGTCGAGCACTCTCCCGGTTCCTTGTGCCCTATTCTTTTATCTCATGTGAGTAGCCATTTGGCTTATGTTTTATAATAAACTTTTTTAACGGTTTACACTTAGAGGCGCCTCCCCTTTGTCTTTTGTCTACAGGTGTGGATTTGGCTTCCTCCCATTTTAGAGCAGCCCTGAGTGTAGATACCGGATTCCTTTTCTCTATATACATATCCCTTTGGACATTTATGGACTATTGTGGACTTTATTGCTTTATGTTTGAGATGTGTACTCCATACACCTGTTGATGCGCCTGATACTTCTCTCAATCACTTGTGCGGGTGGTGGAAGGAGGTCCCACTCCACTACACAGAGAGAGAGGAACTGAGGTTGGAGCCTAATAGACCCCAGATCTCTCCATAAAGAGGACCTGTCACGGCCCATGCTGTCACAAGGGATGTTGTTCCAGACCGCCTGTGTACCTCTAAACTGGTAACCTGTAAAGGCATTTAAAGCATTGCCTATGGAGAATTTTAATCACCATAGTTTGGCACCATTTCACGTGCAGACACAATTTTAAAGCTAGCATGTTAGGTATCTGTTTACTTGGCATAACATCATTACTCAGCATAACATCATCTTTTATCATTTAGAAAAAAATTGGGAATTATATTGTGTTAGTGTGCAATAAAATTCATTAAAGTGTATTTTTTCCCGAAAAATTGGGTTTTGAAAAGTTGTGCAAATACTGTGTGACATAAAAAATTGTGACACCCATAATTTCATGTTATATATATATATATATATATATATATATATATATATATATATATACACATGTACACACACACATACATACAGTATCTCACAAAAGTGAATATACATTCTAGCAAATATTTTATTCTATCTTTTCATGTGACAACACTGAGGAAATTACACTTTGCTACAATGTAAGGTAGTGAGTGTACAGCTTGTATAGCGGTGTAAATTTGCTGTCCTCTCAAGATAACTCAACACACAGCCATTAATGTCTAAACCGCTGGCAACAAAAGTGAGTACACCCCTAAGTGAAAATGTCCAAATTGGGTCCAAAGTGTCAATATTTTGTGTGGCCACCATTATTTTGCAGCACTGCCTAAACCCTCTTGGGCATGGAGTGCACCAGAGCTTCACAGGTTGCCACTGGAGTTCTCTTCCGCTCCTCCATGACGACATCTTGGAGCTGGTTGATGTTAGAGACTTTGATCTCCTCTACCTTCCGTTTGAGGATGCCCCACAGATGCTCAATAGGGTTTAGGTCTGCTGACATGCTTGGTAAGTCCATCACCTTTACCCTCAGCTTCTTTAGCAAGGCAGTGGTCATCTTGGAGGTGTGTTTTGGGTCGTTATGTTGGAATACTACCCTGCGGCCCAGTCTCCAAAGGGAGGGGATCGTGCTCTGCTTTAGTATGTCACAGTACATGTTGACATTCATGGTTCCTTTAATGAACCGTAGCTCCCCAGTGCCGGCAGCACTCATGCAGCCCCAGACCATGACACTCCCACCATCATACTTGACTGTAGGCAAGACACACTTGTCTTTGTACTCCTCACCTGCTTGCCACCTCACACGTTTGACACCATTTGAACAAAATACGTTTATCTTGGTCTCATCAGACAACAGGACATGGTTCCTGTAATCCATCTCCTTAGTCTGCTTGTCTTCAGCAAACTGTTTGTGGGCTTTCTTGTGCATCATCTTTAGAAGAGGCTTCCTTCTGGGATGACAGCCATGCAGACCAATTTGATGCAGTGTGCGGCGTATGGTCTGAGCCCTGACAGGCTGATCCCCCACCCCTTCAATCTCTGCAGCAATGCTGTCAGCACTCATATGTATATTTCCCAAAGACAACCTCTGGATATGACAGTGAGCACGTGCACTCAACTCCTTTGGTCGACCATGGCGAAGTCTGTTCTGAGTGGAACCTGTCCTGTTAAATCACTGTGTGGTCTTGGCCACTGTGCTGCAGCTCAGTTTCAGGGTCTTGGCAATCTTCTTATAGCCTAGGCCATCTTTATGTAGAGCAACAATTCTTTTTTTCAAATCCTAGAGAGTTCTTTGCCATGAGTTGCCATGTGGAACTTCCAATGACCAGTATGAAGGAGTGAGAGCAATAACACCAAATTTAAGACACCTTCTCCCCATTCGCACCTGAGACCTTGTAACAATAATGAGTCTCGTGACCCCGGGGAGGGAAAATGGCTAATTGGGCCCAATTTGGACATTTTCACTTAGGGGTGTACTCACTTTTGTTGCCAGCGGTTTAGACATTAATGGCTGTATGTTCAGTTATGTTGAGGTGATAGCAAATTTACACTGTTATACAAGCTGTGCAATCACTACTTTACATTGTAGCAAAGTGTAATTTCTTCAGTTTTGTCACATGAAAAGATATAATAAAATATTTACAAAAACTGTGAGGGGTGTACTCACTTTTGCGAGATACTGTGTGTGTGTGTGTGTGTGTGTGTGTGTGTGTGTATATCTATCTATATATATATATATATATATATATAATGTTTGGGGGTTCTAAGTATTTTTCTAGCAAAAAAAGGTAGATTTTTACATGTATGTGAGAAGTGACAGAATTGGCCAGGTAAACGGTTAAATAATTAACTGCCCTAGTGTACAGCCTAAAACCCTAAATCCTTTTTTATTTTGATCATATTTTTTTTCTCTTGCAGATGCTCCTTCTGCATCTCTAACATTTTTACCTGATGAAGCACTTTCTCCAGATTCTCAGGAAGTATCCCTTTATTTTCCCAACAGGTCAGTATTGGAGATTATATGCGAATGTAGCTGCACTGTAGTGTAAATAGTAGACACAACATGCAATAATTATCCCATAATTCATTTCAGTAAAAAAAACGTTCACTTATATATTCCTCAAAAGCCACAAAGGATATAAATCCTTTAATATCACCTTGTAAAAGTAGCAGTGACATCATCACTATGCAGAGAGCAGAGCTGTAGGAGGGACACAGCAGGCTCCACCTACTACAGGCTCCCTGAAGAAAACTACAGGACGGGGCGGAGACAAGACCAGTCAGCCCGCACAAAGAGAGAGAGCAGCAGTGACTGGTCTTTATTACAGGAAGCTCCTGCACAAAGTCTAGGTTTTACTCTCGATTATTGCAAAGATCTGGAAGAAAAACCCAAAGCACACCAAGATTGAATATGAATACACATGACATGATTTAGAAAATATTTGCTTATCCTGGAGTTCAGCTTTAAAATGTCCTGAACAATTACAGTTCATCAGCCTTTAAAAAGAAGCCTTCTGTCTTTCTTTCCACAGTGAACCTCACCCACCACCGCCACCCAATCAGCACAACTCTGAGAACATAGCAGATGACAACATGGAGTCCCCTATGTCATGTGTAGCTTTGTCATTATGTGGGGGACTTGCAGACTCCTGGAACATCCCTGAAGGTATGTTGATAATGATAAAGTCACAGTATCTGTACAGCAGGGTGTTTCAAAGAGTATTATATGAGGATTATTGGGGGAGATGGTAAGACTTTATATCACATAGCCTTTTGTGATTTTGGCTTACTTGAGCAGTTTGATTACTTAAAGTGTATATTTAGTCAAACTTATTTTTTACTAGGGCTAGAACCCCTCTCAGGACTCTGTCACAACAGGACAAATTTCCAGGAAAAAAACCAAAGTCTAAAATAGTCTGTAAACCAGGAGTTGAGGGGAAATCTTTCAACGGGGGTAGAGATGGTTGTCTAAAAGGGTATTTGTCCTTACTTCGGAGACATTTCCTCTCGCTCATTGTGTCTTTTAAACTGGCAGTAAGGTAAATCTTCCTCATTGGACACAAATACAAACAGACAAAAACGTATACCAGGGGACTGAAATCTTTCTAAACAAAGGGTATTGTTTAGTCCTTCAGACTTTTAGGGGCCAGGCTGTGGCCATTGGGAGTAGAAAATGCCCCAGCATGGACCCAGGGTCTAAATAATAACTCTTGGAGCTTGGAGGTCAGAGGGAGTAAAAACTTGCTTACCTGTGGTCAGCAGGAGCAGGAATAGTACCCCATTGTTTGTGTCAGTGGGAGAAATAGTGCCTTATCTTTGGTGTCAATGGGAGGGATGGTGATCCATCTTTTATATCAGTGAAAGGAATAATACCCCATCGTTGATTTCAGTGGAAGAAATGTCGCCCCATCATTGGTGTCAGTGGAGGGAATAGTGCCCCATCATTGGTATCAGTGGAAGGAATAGTGCCCCATCATTGGTATCAGTGGAAGGAATAGAGCCTCATTGTTAGTGTCAGTGGGAGGAATAGTGCCCCATCATTGGTGTCAGTGGTAGGAATCATGCCCTGTCTTTAGTATCAGTGGAAGTGATGGTGTTCCATTGTTTATATCAATGGGAGGAATTATGCCCCATTGTTGGTGTCAGTAGAAGCAATAGTGCCTCATCATTGGTGCCCAGTGGAGGGAATAGTGCCCCATCATTGTTATCCGTGTAAGGAATAGTGCCTCATTGTTGGTGTCAGTGGGAGAAATCATGATCCATTGTTTATATCATTGGGAGAAATTATACCCCATTGTTGGTGTCAGTAGAAGGAATATCAGTGGTAGAAATTAATGCCCCAAGGGCCAAGGAAAAGATGAGCATAGGGCCACATCTGGCCCACATACCATAGTTTAGAAATCATTGCTCTATAACTAAATAAAAATAAAGGTTTTGGCTATAGATCAACAATAGAATACTCATATTGCATAATTCTTCAGCAGACAGCCTAAAGCTGGCCATACACTGTCAGAATACCTGAACAATGGCTGCAATTTTTAAATTGAAAAATGTGGTATGGGTGGGTGCCGACAGGGCCACTTATGAGCTATTTTTGTCTGGTACATTGGGAACCGGCAGAAATTCATACTGTGTAAGGCCAGCTTTAACCAACAGACTTTATGTTGATAAATCCATTGGCAAAGTTGTTTGTTGACTGCATTGGGTAAGAGTATCTGACCTCTGTAAGACATCTAAATACAGCTTTACATTTACCCTGGAGAAAAGCAAGATGCGCCAAAAAGTAAGTGCAGCATAAGATGCAACGAATGGTATATTTCATTAAAATCAGCCAAATGGCTACTCACACTTTTATAAAGATCAATGGACATATAACAGTATAATACTGTGGTCACTCAGCGGGTCCCCAGTGAAAGGTGGTGTGTAGATGTTCACACAAGAGGAGGGGAACAACCGGCCGGACATCCATCTCGTCGTCTCGGAACCAGCATGGAACGCACTCGGAGTTGCATTAGAAGTGATGTCAGGACATGGCGATAATGTTTCAAAGCATCCACTTCTTCAGATCTACATTGCTATTGCTCTAAATAGTCTATATAGAGATTCATACGGAGCGTGGACCAGAGGCGATATAACTTATTGTGAGAAAACGTCTAAACAATTAAATTACATGTTTGATTAAAATCCATGAGACAGACACGAGGTATATATCTGAATGTGGGTATTGTTATTCATTACAGTCAGTAATGATCAACAATAAAGAAGCTAATGACTGTGGGTACGAATATATTTAAATAAGGGGTGTGCTGTGTAAGAGAGCTATATTTACCAAAAATGATATATTGATATTTAGGCTATATTAAAATGAGTAAAGTTAAAGAGAGAACATTATTTATTTTTAAATAAGGGGAAAATTATTTTAAAAGAATTTATTATGGAAAGTTCCAACCAATATCAATCTCAATGGGGTGATTCAAGTTCCATTTGTCAGTGGTTAGAATTATTTTTATTTTATTCTGTCTATATATTGTTATTATGGCTATAATTATTATATTACCATATCCACATACATTCTACATTTACTTATTACCCTACAAGTAACAGGTGGAGGAATCACAAATGAAAAACTAGACCCCCATAAAAGCTAATAATAGAAGGCAAGACATCAAATTTAACACACCTGCTTTCCATTCACACCTGAGACCTTGTAACAATAACGAGTCACATGACACCAGGGAGGGAAAATGGCTAATTGGGCCCGATTTGTACTCACTTTTGTTGCCAGCGGTTTAGACATTAATGGCTGTGTGTTGAGTTATTTTGAGGGTACACTAAATGTACACGGCTATACAAGCTGTACACTCACTACTTTACATTGTAGCAAAGTGAAA
Organism: Glandirana rugosa; assembly: GCA_018402905.1. Classification (NCBI taxonomy): domain Eukaryota; kingdom Metazoa; phylum Chordata; class Amphibia; order Anura; family Ranidae; genus Glandirana; species Glandirana rugosa. Next base: position 1,235,563 of record BLSH010404617.1, on the reverse strand, counting down.
CTACAGAACGGAAGATAATAATCGAAAATACCCCCAGATCAAAAAGTAAACACTAAGGAGGTGGACAATGAACATCCCATTATTCATTTACATCTTACATACACCTATACCATTATATTATTAATATCGGTATTATTGTTATATATCTGTCTTATTTTATTTTTATTAAGATTGGTGACTGTTTACCTTGAACTTAGTGGGGTAACTCTAACTATAACCAACCTTGAAAGGTATTATTTAAGAAAATTTTATTAAAAGGGGAATAAATTTTTATTTAT
>BLSH010404617.1:1214219-1226841 GCA_018402905.1 Glandirana rugosa | reverse complement strand
CATCTTTCCACTTGTTCAGGAAGATGCCTGCCGAAAATCCACCATATGTGGGGGTTTAGCTCAATGGGGATCACCTTCCCTGGGTAAAAGGTAGTCCAAATGGCAGGTTTTCTTAAAAGCTGACTTGTAGCTAGTTTTATTTTAAAAGATTGCATGAAAATCAAACAAACAAAACAGAAAATTAATCCTTGCCATCCAGGCTCTTACTAAACATTTCCAGTTTTCTTAACTGAGCGGTGAAGGGCTTCTCCCAGTCACCCACAAAACAAAGACAATGCAAACCTTTTGTTTCAGTCATAAAGCAAACTTCAGTTCAGCAGCTCTCTCAGGTTTGATGGCTTCCTGAGTCCCAGGCCAGAGCAAACCTTTGCTCTACTCCTGTTTATTTATACCACCTGTTGGTGGACACAAGTGGACATCACAATCTGGTCTGGAACCAATCCTGCCAAGGTGGCTGGTAAAACCACCTTAGTTTCTTGCAAATGAACGCCTACGAGGTGAAACATAACGTCCATCGATCACTTCACCTTTCATTATGTCACAATATATATATATTCTTTTTTTTTTATGTTGATTTGCCCTAGTTGTAAATCATATATAAAGCCAAATAGTTTTTGAGGTTTTGGATAAAGTGGTTAAGAATGGTTATGTTGGGTTATGTATTTATTTTTGTCTATCCATGTCCTATCAGGGAATTTTCCCTATACTTCCTGTTACAGAGATACAGCAGGAGGTAGGAGGAAAACTCTTCACAACAAGAAGAAATCTCCTCTTAATTGTCACCAGAACAGGTGTCCTCATTTTAAAGATGTCCCCTCTATTCTTATTCCTGATTCTGTGACAGCTCTGACATTTTGGATTTCCTATCACTTCCTGTTTTAAAGACAATGGTCAACAGGACAAATAGTGAGTGTGAATCTGTCCAGTGGGGACACAAACCGCAATAAAAACCTGATATGAGTTTTAACATTTCCTCACTCTATCCAAAACAAAATACATTTTTTGGCTTTAAATGTTTATCCATACATCACTATGCCCTTACAGTTCTAACTATCTCGCTCTTCCCACACACTCTCTCCATCACTCTTCTCCCCGTGCAGCCAGCATCCATCCCTAAGGAGCATGTAGAACAGAATGAAGATCATTGCCTCAATAGGTGAGTGTATGTTAGTTTTAATGGCTATTTACTCTCTATGCCTGGTTCTCTTTACCCCCTGTATCAGTCTCTCTCTCTTCTGCCCATGAATTTCTTCTTGTTACCAGATTTAATGTTTCAATATGGATCATTTTGTTTACTCAGGTCAGAGGAGAATGTGGAAGTTGCAACAGAACCCTCATCAGTTCCAGAACAACCCTGTCCATATCGGAAATCCCTACGTCTGACGTCTGAGCAGATAGTAAGAGAGAGATTTGTGGCTGTCCAATTATGTATGATTTTTATGATGTTGAAGAACTCTTTTATTGGCTATGATTTGCAGGAGAGGAGTAGGGAAGGTGTGACAGTAGGCAGCAAGTACAGGAGAGGAGTGCAGAAGGTATGACAGCTGGCACTATGTGTGGGAGTGGAATGGGGAGGTATGACAGTGAGCAGTGTGTGTTAGAGAGGAATGAGGAGGGTACAACAGTAGGCAGTATATATGTGAGAGGAATGGGGAGGGTATGACAGTGTACAGTAGGTGCAGGAGAGGAGTGCAGAAGGTATGACAGCAGGCAGCATGTGTGAGTGGAATGGAGAGGGTATGACAGTAGGCAGTATGTGTTGGGGGGGAATAGTGAGGGTTTTGACAGTGGGCAGTATGTGTTGAAGACAGGGCTTGACAAATTTTCTTTGAATCTAGGAGCCAGCTAAAAAAGTTAGGAACCAGTTTTTTTTATCGTAGTGTGTGTTGTCAGCACCCAAGGTAAGGCAAGTAATTTGCACCTCCTAACCCTAACTTACTCACAGCAGAGTAGCCAGTCAATAACTCCAATGTAACACCGTTACATCAGGGTTATAGGCTGGCCAGAAAGAGTGACACTAAAAACCTGTTATAGGGGGAAACTCCTTATTATGCCTAATGCATCCTGACTGCGGCATGTAAAACGCCCTCTTCTGCTGCCTAACAGAGCTTAAGGGTGGCCGTTGGGTGGCAAAAACATGTCTCTACTGCACATTTTTACCACCTAACTGCACATCTAAATGAAGCCTTAGTGACACTTTAAATAAAATGCAAAAAAAAGGTGAAAGAAGTATTCCAGTGCTGCTGATCTTCTATTGCCTCTTTGCAGCCACTTCTTGCCTATATGTGTGTGTCCCACGGTGACTTTTTTCATTGCTCCAATGGGTTTCCGGTCATTATGAAATACTGGAGCCCAGCTGCACATAAAAAGTGGTAATTGTTGATGGTACACAGGGCTTTATCAGAGGGCATAGGAAAAGACTCTTCTGCATATCCAGCTGCCTCATCTCCCCTCCTCTATCTCACAGCACACAGTAAAGCTGCACGATTCTGGCTAAAATGAGAATCATGATTTTGTTGCTTAGACTAAAGATCATGATTCTCTCATGATTCTCGAGGTGTAACATCATCTTTCACATTATACAAAAAATGGGCTTACTTTACTGTTTATTTATGTATTTTTTCCAAAAAAATTGCATGTGAAATACCGCTGCACAAATGCAGGGTGACATAAAATATTGCAACAGCCACCATTTTATTCACTAGGGTCTCTGCTAAAAATAAAATAAAATATATATAATGTTGGGGGGTTTAACCACTTGCTGACCAGCGTCTGACGGCGACAAAGTGGCTCGATATCGCAAACCGCCGTCATAAGACGGTGGCTGCGATATCACTCACTGTGAGCGCGCGCCGCCGGAGGTGCGCTCACTGTGTTGGGGGGGGGGGGGTCAGGGAGCGGGTGTGGCGGACTACCCGCGATGCCCACCCGGCAGTGAAAGAATGGAGGTCCATGTATGTAAACACGGATCTCCGTTCTGTTAGAGGGGGAAGGGCGATGAGCACAGGCTTCCTCTATATGGAAGCCGTGATCATCCCCTTTTCCCAGCCAGGTCAGCCCACACACAGTTAGAACACGCCCAGGGAACACAGTTAACCCTTAGAGCGCCCCCCGCAGGTTAACCCCTTCACTGCCAATAGCATTTACACAGTAATCAGTGCATTTTTATAGCACTGATCGCTGTATAAATGCCAATGGTCCCAAAAAAGTGTCAAAATGGTCCGACATGTCTGCCTCAATATTGGAGTACCGCTAAAAATTGCAGATCGCTGCCATTACTAGTAAAAAATAAAAAAATAAATAAAAACCCCAGAAATTAATTCTCATCGTCCATAAACGCGGCAACTTTTGCGCAAACCAATCAGTAAACACCGATTGCGATTTTTTTTTACCAAAAATATGAGGAAGAATATAAATCGGCCAAAACAGATGGAAAAAAATGTTTTTTTATAATTTTTTATTTGGATTTGTATTTTAGCAAAAAGTAAGAAATTTGGGTTTTTTAGCGAAATTATCCCTCTTCTTTTGTTTATAGCGGCGATCAGAAATGACGCAGAGGTGATCAAATACCACCAAAAGAAAGCTCTATTTATGGGAAAAAAAGGATGCAAATTTTGTTTGGATACAACGTCGCACGACCGCAGTTAAAGCGATGCAGTGCCGAATCACAAAAAGGGCTCTGGTCCTAAAGTGTGAAATCCTTCCGGGGCTGAAGTGGTTAAGTAATTTTCCAGTAGGTTTTTACTTGTAAGCAACAAATGTCAAAAAAGGTTTGGTCTTTAAGTGGTTAAACCTCCCTCGTCTAGACCGGAGTTCACACTGGATAAAAGAACGAAAATATACTTTTTTATCTTTTGTGTTTATAGTTATCAGCAGGGATGGGCCCGCGGTTCAAGTAGAACATAAGTTCAACTCGAACATCGCCCATTCGTCGAATTTAGAACATTATGGGGCGTTCGCAGCGACTTCGCCGATGCAGAGCACCCCATAATGCATTGCGCACAGACGGCGTGCATAGCCCACGTCTGCACACTTTCTGCTCTGACAGTTTATTTATATGGCAGGGCGGGGTCACCCGGCGATGTAAGCGAGCGACCCCGCCCCTTCTGACGGCAGAGGGGGCTGGTCACGTGCTTACATCACCGGGTGGCCCCGTCCTACCATATAAATAATCTGTCAAAGCAAAGAGCGTGCAGTCAGCGGGAGCCCTCCCATGGAGGAGGAGCTGCTGTGGCTTTTATTTTGGGTCCATCGCGAGCCGTGATTGATGGTGGATTAAACGGGGGACATTTTTTTTTCTTTTTTAATAAAGGACTTGTCCCTAATTGTCTCCTGTGGGTTTTTCTTTTTAGACACTTTTTGGTGAATTAGTAGGGGTAACCCCTACTAATTCAAATAGGGGGGCGGGATCTGGGGAGCCCACTTATTAAAGGGGGCTTCCAGATTCCAATAAGCCCCCCGCCTGCAGACCCCACAACCACAGCCCAGGGTTGTGGGGAAGAGGCTCTTGTCCCCATCAACATGGGGACAAGGTGCTTTGGGGTGGGGGGTGCAGAGCCCCCCCTGCCCCAAAGCACCCATGCTCACCATGTTGAGGGCATGTAGCCTGGTACGGTTCAGGAGGGGGGGCGCTTGCCCGTACCCCCCGCCCCATCCTGCCCGGCCAGGTTGCATGCTCGGATTTGGTTTGGATTTTAGGGGGAACCCCACTTCAATTTTTTTTTACATCTTGGCGCGGAGTTCCCCTTAAAATCCATACCAAACCCAAAGGGCCTGGTATGGGGTAGGGGGGATCCTACGCAAATTTTTTCAGTGATTTTTATCTATCTTGCCGGGAGCCGGCAACACATTACAGCCGCGAGTGGTTTTAAATGACATTTTTTCCTTTACGAATGTCTGGCACTGTTATAAACATCACAGAGGTGCGCCTTTTTACAGGCAGGCTAAGGGGACCCCCAGGCACATTATTTAAAGGAATATTTAATTTTTATTGTTTCACTTTAAGCATTATTAAAATCACTGCTCCTGAGAAAACGATCGATTTAAAAACTTTTTTTGCATTGATACATGTCCCCTAGGGCAGGACCCAGGTCCCCATACACTTTTTATGGCAATAACTTGCATATAGGCCTTTAAAATTAACACTTTTGATTTTTCATGTTCGGGTCCTATAGATTTTAACGGTGTTTGAATGTTCGCACAAATATTTTGCCTGTTCACATATTCTGGTGCGAACTGAACCGGGGGGTGTTTGGCCCATCCCTAGTTATCAGCGATAGGGTGAGAACTTGACAGACTGCCCAGAGTTTTGTTTATTTTTAACAGCTGTAAGTTAGCCTCAGGCAGAGAACGGCTCTTCACCAAGTCGGAGATGCGGTTAGATAGTGAGGGGAGAGAAGGATCGGGTGCCGCTCGCCAGGACGAGATTTCTGGTCGCCATGCAGGAGAGGAGTGGGGAGGGTATGACAGTGGGCATTATGTATTGAAGTGGAATGGAGAGGGTATTGCAGTTGGCAGTATGTGTTGGAGAGAAATAGGGAGGGTATGACAGTGGGCAGTATGTGTTGGCAATGGAGAGGAATAGGGAGGGTATGACAGTCTGCAGTATGTGTTGGAGAGGAATAGAGAGGGTATGATGGTGGGCAGTATTTGTTGGAGAGGAATGGGGAGGGTATGGCAGTTGGCAGTATATGTTGGAGAGGAATAGGGAGATTATGACAGTGGGCAGTATGTGTGGGAGAAGAATTGGGAGGGTATAATAGTGGACAGTGGGTGCAGGAGAGGAGTGGAGAGGGTATGATAGGAGGCAGTATGTGCAGATGCATATGGATTATGGGCACATCAAAGCACAGGCTGTGGTGAGAATGGACCCTTAAATGTACAACTTGAAAAAAAACTTTTTTTGGACTGAGCAAGGAAGGTTTAGCACCTCAGTCAAGATTGTATTGTTGTCTGTGCTCCTGTAGGGGGCATTGTCATTAATACTTCTCCTGGTGACTGGATATTTCTCCACTGGGGGCACAGAGAGCAATAAACGTAATATTGAATGAACATGGAGGGGTCGGAATATCTGTTTGCTTTGTATTACTGTGTCCATAACTTCCTGATGCACTAATAGTGGTCACCAGTATAGAAGAAATTTTACATACAGGGAAACTGCAATAAAAATCTCAAAAAGGTTCAAACCCTTCTCAACTCTGTCCAAAAGAGATTAAAAAAAAGCTGGGGCTTTACATTTTTTTTTAAAGGTTTTTCTTGTTATACATACATTGACAAGTATAGACAAGGTACGCAACACATTGTACATAACCATAGTTTCATATTGTCAAAGAAATGATCTCAGGTAATTATCTTTACATATTCACCATTTCTGCGTATATATAACTCCTTATACTTTTTAGATTTAAAGCAGGGGCTTTACTTTAACCAGATGCAACTATCCGAATTCATTGTTTGCAGATATGATTAGCGTTAACCTAAATGCTTCAATTTCTATATAATCTCTAAACCCTGCTCATTAGATAAATGTTGTCCTCTATATAGCAGTCAGCAAGCCTCCTTCCTCTATAACAGCCTAGACCTCTCCTGTGATAACCGGATTATCTATCTCCATACAGAGAAGTCTAAATTTACACAGTGGAGCAAATGATGTTGTGTTCAGCGTCTGCACCAAATTTCAAGGCACGTGTCGCACTCGAGCGCAGATCTACCTATGGGACAGTACAGACCACATTATTGTGAGCGACATCGATGGAACAGTGACCAGGTCAGATTCTTCTCATGGTGGCTTTTTTACATTAAGAAAAGGTTGCAGAAAATGACTTCTGGTAGACCGCTCACAATTTATTTTAGCCTAAAGCCCAACAGACATCGGAGATTGCAAAGCTAAGCATCTAGATACAAAATGAATATCATGTATATGCACATGTACTTAACACTTCTTTGCCCGACAGACAAATGCGCATGCATGGTAGCGCGTGTGCGTAGCTCCCTACCACGCATGCTCAATTGTCGGCCATTTTGCTTGTTCGAAGAAGTTTGTGTTTTCGGCGTTTTACATTACATTATATCATCTACCCATGTGAGTTGAATTTTTTTTTTATTCAATTGACTTTGTTATACAATATTAACATTGTGCAGTCTGGATTATAATGAGCCTGTATCTGTTACTGAGGCTTCAGTACACCATATTGGTTTGCCATCTGGAGATTGGGGGGGGGGTGCCTTACAGCCTGGGATGCTGGCTCTGTTATTGTAAATAAAGCACATTCTGACCACTCTTTTATAGGGGCTCACACATGTTCTGGTAAGGGCAGCATGAGTTTGGTTGGTGACACCTTACCTATCCTGTGATTTCCAGTTTCCATCATGGCATGTGGGACTTTTCATCCTGATTAACCATTTTGCAACCCTCCTAGCAGCTGCTAGCAATAATCGCAAGAGAATCCAGCAGGCTGGTTGTACCCAAGTTGATCGATCAATCAACTTAGTACATTCAGCCTGCCCATTAACGGTTCGAATCTCGGCTGGTTCAAACCGTGTATGGCCGGCTTAATTCACATTCATACACAGATTTAGTGTAGACTTTTAAGGGTGGAGTTCCTGGGTCAGCCACAAAGGAGGCAAGTTACAGTGTAAACATGGCCATACATGGACTGAAATTGATGTGGTTCAGCAGAGACCACCCGCAATTCGATCCATGTATAGGCAGGTTGATTGTACCCAAGTTGATCCAGAGGAGGCATTCCCTTATCAACACTTGCTGTGTTGATTGGGTAGTCAAGCCATTTTCTTTCCTTCTACCTGTGGTGGAAGGAAATAAATTTGAGTTATATATGGGCTACTTTAAGCTGGCCATACACTCTTCGGTTTTTTTTTTTTCAGTCAACACAAATGAGGTGAATGAAGGAATCGCCCCCACCAGAGCATTGAATGATGGCTGCACTGATCGAGGGAACTTTTCCAACATTACCTCAGACAGAAGTAAATCAAACTGTGGAATGGGGACTGCCACACACTGACCAAAATTCATCCAATACTTGCTGCAACAAATGAATTTTGATGTGTATGGGCAGCTTAGAGGGAGCTATTACTGGAGACACTCTTTTAGGAAAGCACATGAAAGGCTCAGTTGTGTCCCCAAGCCTGGGGCTCATCACTGCTTGAAAATGCAGAACGGCTCAGAAAACAGAAGCAAGATGAGCCTTGTCTGACATTGTGCTGTGCAGGCTCTTGCAAAATGTAGACAGTTGCCAGGATGCCAAGTTTTTCTAAGTGGGGTCAGCACACTGATTTTAACAGCATGTCCCTATTTTAATTGTACATCATAACACACTTATATGACCTTCGTAGCTATGCATTTCAGTTGCAACCTTATATATAGTCTAAAAATCACACTGGATTATATTTAGTGCAATGATTTGTGACATACTGTATATGCTGGAAACATTTTTTGCATTGGGTCCCTAAATATGGCAATAGCATCATTCAGCATCAAATAAGAATAAACAAATGTTTATGTATTATTTAAATTACAGCTGTTAAGCCCCAAACGAGTTGTTTAGGTCAAACATTAGCAGATTTAGCCATACACGCATAACACTGAACATATGAAAATGCCTCTGGCCAATGTTTCATCAAACAATGGCATGCCAACTTTATCTGTGATAGTTTCCAGTATATACAGTATCTCACAAAAGTGAGTACACCCCTCACATTTTTGTAAATATTTTATTATATTTTTTCATGTGACAACACTGAAGAAATGACACTTTGCTACAATGCAAAGTAATGCGTGTACAGCTTGTATAACAGTGTACATTTGCTGTCCCCTCAAAATAACTCAACACACAGCTATTAATGTCTAAACCACTGGCAACAAAAGTGAGTACACCCCTAAGTGAAAATGTCCAAATTGGGCCCAAAGTGTCAATAATTTGTGTGGCCACCATTATTTTCCAGCACTGCCTTAACCCTCTTGGGCATGGAGTTCACCAGAGCTTCACAGGTTGCCACTGAAGTCCTCTTCCACTCCCATATGACAACATCACAGAGCTGGTGGAAGTTAGAGACCTTGCGCTCCTCCACTTTCCATTTGAGGATCCCCACAGATGCTCAATAGGGTTTAGGTCTGGATACATGCTTGGCCAGTCCATCACCTTTACCCTCAGCTTCTTTAGCAAAGCAGCGGTCGTTTTGGAGGTGTGTTTGGGGTCGTTATCATGTTGGAATACTGCCATGCGGCCCAGTCTCCTAAGGGAGGAGATCGTGCTCTGCTTCATTATGTCACAGTACATGTTGGCATTCATGGTTCCCTCAATGAACTGTAGCTCCCCAGTGCCGGCAGCATTCATGCAGCCCCAGACCATGACACTCCCACCACCATGCTTAACTGTAGGTAAGACACACTTGCCTTTGTACTCCTCACCTGGTTACTGCCACACACACTTGACACCATCTGAACAAAATAAGTTTATCTTGGTCTCATCAGACCACAGGGCATGGTTCCAGTAATTCATGTCCTTAGTCTGCTTGTCTTTAGCAAACTGTTTGCGGGCTTTCTTATGCATCATCTTTAGAAAAGGCTTCCTTCTGGGATGACAGCCATGCAGACCAAGTTGATGCAATGTGTGGCGTATGGTCTGAGCACTCACAGGCTGACCCCCCACCCCTTCAACCTCTGCAGCAATGCTGGCAGCACTCATACATTTTACTCCCAAAGACAACCTCTGGATATGACGCTGAGCATGTGCACTCAACCTCTTTGGTCGACCATGGCGAGGCCTGTTCTGAGTGGAACATGTCCTGTTAAACCACTGTATGGTCTTGGACTCCATGCTGCAGGTCAGTTTCAGGGTCTTGGAAATCTTCTTATAGCCTAGGCCATCTTTATATATGGCAACAATTCTTTTTTTCAGATCCTCAGAGAGTTCTTTGCCATGAGGTGCCATACTGAACTTCCACTGACCAGTATGAGAGAGTGAGAGCGATAACACCAAATTTAACGCACCTGCTCCCCATTCACACCTAGTAACACTAACGAGTCACATGACCCCAGGGAGGGAAAATGGCTAATTGGACCCAATTGGGACATTTTCACTTAGGGGTGTACTCACTTTTGTTGTCAGCGGTTTAGACATTAATGGCTATGTGTTCAGTTATTTTGAGGGGACAGCAAATTTACCCTGTTATACAAGCTGTACACTCACTACTTTACATTGTAGCAAAGTGTAATTTCTTCAGCGTTGCCACATGAAAAGATATAATAAAATAGTTACAAAAATGTGAGGGGTGTACTCACTTTTGTGAGATACTGTATAATTTCCTCCAGTATCATGAAGACCATAAAATATTTTTTACCAGATTGACATTTCTCTTTGTTTATGACCAGCTTGGCCAAATTATTTCCATGTTTTCTATTAAATATTTATCCATTGTGCATCTCTCTATCTTCAGGTCAGATGCACTCGGGCACATTTTACCGCAGCTGGGAAAAGACTGGACCCAACCTGGGATTGTTCAGCTCTTTAACGCCATTCACAAGTCAGTATCATAGTCATAGTGCTGTCATTCCACCTCCTGCTCATGTACCTGGATTTTACATTATACATCTCATTCTTCAGCTTTCCTTATGTTTATTAGTGTTTGGTTTGTTTGAGTTAATATCATCAGGTAGCTTTTTGTTAATAAATTCATAAATTATAAATTATATATTTTTTTTTTTGTTCAATAATTGTTTATTAGAAAATTAGACATAACATCCATAAAACGGTGCTCGCACAGAAATAGAAGCATAGGTAAGTATACAATATGAGCTCTTTTACAATATTTATAGCAATGGACCGCTTCTGACCATCCGCACTTTGGGTCTTCAGCTCATCCTAACAAGGGCGGCTTATGAAGGGTAGGCTCCTTCCCACAAATACCATAAGCCAATACTGTGATTACCCATGACACCTTCACAAAGCACCCTATAGGTAAATATAATAACAAGAAAAAGGTAGCAATGAGATGGCTTAGAGGGTAAGCCCGGAAGTCAAGAAATTAAGAAGAGAAACAGAGAGGGGAAAGGGGAAAGAGAGAGAAGAGGGGGGGGGGTAGAGTGGGGGAGTCCCACTCCCAGCTCGTAGATGCATCTAAAATATTTCAACTTCCCATTTAGGCTAGAGACATAATTTCCGCATACTGGGATGAATACTTAAATGCGAACCAGCAGGACCATATTTTAGTAGATAAATACATTATAAATTATATAAAAAATATATATATATAAAAAATAATCAAATATATAAAAAATAAAAATGAATCTATCAGGTATAAGATTCAATAAATTATAAATACTACATTAAAAATTATAACAAATATAAAAAAGTAAATATATATAAATATAAAAAAATAACAAATATATAAATTATAAAAAATAATAATAATAATTATTCTATCCATGTAAGATTCAATGAAAGGTTTGAATCTGATTATGTGTTGTTGAGTAATAACGACATTATTTTTTTAGATAAGGCCCACATAAGGCCTTCAAACACACAACCCTGATAAATTAAGCTGTTGATAGCTGAAGTGGATGAAATTAGACTTCACTGTCATTTCTCAGGGACTCTGGTGGAGCAAGCCCTCCACTTGAGATCCCAGCTCAACTTACCTGCAACAGCCACTAAAAGGGCATATCACTGTCCCCAGTTTTGGGTTTTACAGATGGTAGCAGAAGAATCATGGCAGTACCCATAAGTAGGGATGGGCCCGATGTTCGACGTTGCGTTACTTACATTTGATTCGAACATTGGACGTTTCGCCAAATTGCGAATATTATGCGGCAATTGCGGCAAATTTGAATGCCATGCAATGCCCCATAATGCACTGCGAGATCACAATGTATTGACGGCCACTGATTGGCCAAAGCATGCACATGACCTGCATGCTTTTGTAAATCACAGTGCGCTCTGCAGAAAGAGCCATGATTGGCCAAACAAAGGGTGCCTTTGGCCAATCATGGCTCAGGGGGCTAAGTCCACGCCCCACACTATATAAGGCCGCTTACACAGCGCCCATATATAATGTGTATAACGTGGAGATAAAGACAGGTTGAGCTAGATTAGGCAAAAGGGATATTGAGCAAGTGGAGAGCCTAAGGTTGGAGCACCACGTCCAGCAAAATGTGAAACCAAGAAACGAAAAAGAGGGGGAAACCTCAAAAAGAGGGTCCCAAGGACTTTAAAGGTGCTCCGTAATAATACTCCAAACTACACAAATTATTTAGTAAAAAAATCTTCTAAAAAAATGATTTATTAAACACATCAAACCTCATAATAATGCCTCGTGGAAATTTCAGGAACCCTGGGAGAAAAACTCCAAAGGGGGAGAAAAAGCAAAGAACCAAAGTGTAAAACGACCTGCACCACGAGGTTGGAATCCGAGAGGTGAACGAGTTATAGGGAAAACGGATTAGATCGAGTTGGACAGAAATAGAGGTGCAATATGTGTAATATATACCCGCGACACATTCGCCGGAATATATCACACCCCGCACCTGAATCGGGGGACTCGGTACTAACCGGTTTCCGTGGGAAACAAACCGGTTAGTACCGAGAAAGACGTCTCGCGTGACACT
>BLSH010404617.1:1175145-1190093 GCA_018402905.1 Glandirana rugosa | reverse complement strand
CCCCCCCCCCCCCCAGCAACGTCAGTGAGCCGCCCAGAGAGTTGCTCGCTCAGATTGTCACTCTCCGGGCGGCAGGCTCTGTGACAGAGTACCACGGGTTGAGAAACACTGCTCTAGAGGTTGAAATTCACCAAATCATTAGAATGCCTCTTATCTCTGTGCATATGCACTGGATTTTGTGGATAAAAGCTTGCTCTGCTGAACCTGCTTGAAAAAGTGTCTTCCACGCATGACTTTTGATGGTGAATGCCAATTTGTGGAATTCCTTCATAAATTCATCAAGGATGTTACTGGAGGGTATCCTGCCATACAAGAGCCCAAGTCTCCTACTTTTATGGCTACTAGTTCACTCTCCCCATGTGTCAACTTTCAAACCAAGACTTAGCACCTCCTTTCGTTGCAAGCCCTGGACTCCCAAGTCCACCAAGCCTGTCTAGAAGCCCTCTTCACAATGAAAGCCCCCCTTCTATAAAGTGGGGAGACAGCTGTTGGCATTTGAGTCAGTTTCAATCTCCCAATTAAATGTCCCAGGCCTGTCATTTCATTTGTCAGGGTGTATAAACTAGACGTCCTGTGGGAGGGGCGAAACACATTGAAGTATTTCCAGTTTTCTAACCAGCACGTTACTTCCGGGTGCCCATGGAACGCATGCCGCACGGCTTACCAGGAAGAGCGTTGGAAATCTCTGCATTACATGCCCATTTTAATTGTGGACACCGTAAGTGTAATTTTATGATGCGTGATTAAAGATTGTTTACAGTACTTCACTATGTATGCCTTCTTCTGTTAAACCTGGGTGGAGTGGAGCCATGTATTAGAGCTGGGACAGTGACATCTCTTCTAAGGACTGCTACCATTCTGGGTATCTACCACCAGAAACAAGCTTGTCTGACCCCAGACTGCAAAGCTGTGGGTCATATAATTCTGGTGAGTAGGAGGAAAAGAGGGGAGTGTGAATCACATCATGAGTGGTTTTGAAGCACATCAGCACTTTTCTATGAACTGGAGCACTGAGCACTTTTATTAAGAATATATTGGATCGCTTTTGGGACTATATTAATTTGATATAACACTCTGCACTTTATTGGAATCATGGAATCACTGAATGGATTTTGTTTGATCATGTAGTATTATTGTTTTGATACCTATTTTCACCTAAGGGCTGCGAGCGCTGTAATTATTTATCTTTATATTTCAAAGTAAATTAAATTCACACAAGATTTACCTTTGCACATAGAAGGCTTACTTTGCTTAGTGCAAATGCAGGAAGTTGAGTCACAGGGTATACAGTTTGGCCTCTACCAGCATTGAGTACCTTAAGGGACAGCTTTCTGCCTTAGGCCTTATGTACACTGAAGCTGCTAAACGGACGTTTTTGGGAGTTTGGGAGGTTTTTTTAACAGCCCTCAAACTCCCCTCTATGTTATCCTATGTGTCCATGCACACATGAACGTTTATTGACGTTTATCAGCAGGGGAGTTTAAGGGCTGTTGTCAGAACGCCCTAAGATCGCGTTCAAGAGTAATTTTTCTGACCATAAAAGACGTTGAAAGCTTAACAAGCTTAAATGCCCCAAAACGCTCAAAAACACGGCTCACCAGCGTTTTTGGACGTTTTTGATCCATTGAAAGAAAAAAAAAAAAACGCTTTAAAACGCTGATGCTCAAAAACGCTAGTGCATTAACGCTGATAAAAGCTGAAAAACTCACTACAAACTCACTACAAAGCTACTGACATTTTTATAACTTTTTTTTAACGTCCTGTGTGCATGAGACCTAAGCCATTCTATTTCAGACAACTATTGCATCATAACCCCTAATCAAGACTTTTTTCAGGGAGTTAAATTCCCTGATTCAACTTCCTGTGTCTCCTTGGGATCTCAACCTGGTGCTCTTTGTACCGAACCAATTAGAGATATTCCGTTGCAAGACCTCACTTGTTGTCTTCCTGGTAGCCCTTGCATCTTCCAGGGGTGTTCCTTGGTTAGCGGCTCATTCCTTTCCTGTTTTGCACAAGAACACAGTGGTTTTGAGACTGAAATATACATTCCTACTTAAAGTGGAGTTCCACCCACATTTTAAACTTTTTGCCCCTACATTCGTGACTACTGCACAATTTATCATTGGACCCTTTTTTTTGTACCTTATATTGCCGGGCAATGCTCCCTTTCTTGCCACGGCAAGGTACGTCATTTCCAGCCGGCGGCCGCACATTGGCTCCTGGCATATGAGTTTCATCAATCCCAGGAGCAAATGGGCATCCTCCACCTGCAGCATTGCGGTATTTGTGTTTTCTACGATATGCGCATGCACGAGCGCCATATCCCGGAACATGCAATGAGTGGGCTTCAGATGCCCACACTCAAGATGGGGGTAGGCTCCCAGGGAAGACCAAAGAATGTTTTTTAAACAGAAAGGTGCGATCATCACATAGGGTTTTTTTTTAAAAACAGCTGGAACTCCACTGTAAGGCCGTCTTTTTTTCCACCTCAATAAGGACATTGTACTTCCTTTCCTTTTGTCCTGACCCAAAACATGACAAGGAAATTGCCCTACATTGCCTAGATGTATTAGAGCTGTCAGGGTTTACCTGGCAGCCACAGCCTCTGTTCCCAAGACTGAGTTCCTCCGTATCCTGACTGTGGGCTCTAGTAGGGCATCCTGCTTCCCTCCACCATTGCCAAGTGGAACAGGCAACTCATCTCCAGGGCCTAGGCCCTTAGGAACAGAGTTCCTCCTTGCCCTATCAAATGCCATTCCACCAAGGATGTAAGTGTTTCTTTTCTGCATCAAAAATCTGCTTCCTATGTGCACATGTTCTCCAAGTTCTACCAGGTGGATGTTTAGGCCTTGGCTGATGCAAGCTTTAACCACGAGGTGCTTTAAGCTGTTATCTGTGTGTTCTTTTGTTTGTGTTCTGTAATCTCTGTTTTCCTGTGGGTCTGCTGCCAGTCCTTATTGCTATGTTTTTGCCCACCCTTCATTTTATTGCTTGGGTGCATCCCATGGTCTATGAATCCCGTGTCCTGTACTGTATGACCTCCTGCATAATAAAAATGTGACTGACTTACCTTGAGGTACAGTACAGGACAAACGCCTACTCCCTCCCCCCACTCCCTCTGTCTTTTACTTACTTGTAGCACCCTCTACGTTAGGTAGGTGCTTGAGGTAGGATTTAATGTCAGAGTAGGCAAAATTTAGGCAGGCTTAGCTGTAGCTAGGCCTGTTTGTTTTTGTTCTGGGCAGGGGAGTGGCTCTGGGAGGTGGCTGCTGACTGTGGGTGGTGACACCTCTTGGTTGACCCCTCCCTTTGTTTCCAGAATATTCTGGAAATGGGGAGTGGGGCAGAGACGTGGAGCTATCTGGGAAGCCAATCTGGATTGGAGGGGGCAGGCCTTCTCAAATAGCCTGGGTCAGCCCATGGGGGGAGGAGAGTTTGGGTGGAAGTTGGAGGATGGAAACAGAGTGCTGAGGCTGTCGGTGGGCCTGAGGGAGTCCCCGGTCTGGGGGGGGGGGTGACCTCGGCCCGAGGCTCGGGTGCATTCAGGAGGAGTGAGATACTGGCAGAGAGGCACAAGGAGGAGCAGGAAAGGACAGCAGGAGGAGAGTACTAACAGCAGAGTCTCCAGGAAAAGTCCCCCCGGGTGTCTGTGAGTGACACAGCCCAGGGAAGTGAGGACGCACTCTGTAGCAGATTGGGAGGGAGACAGTCTGGAAGAGGTGCAGGAGTATACTGGGACTTGGTGTCATGGACAGTGTGCAGATGGGCTGGGAGTTGTAGTCCATCATGGCTAGCTAGCACCAATAAATTAACTTTCTACACAAGGGGAACCTCTACCCCATGCCTGTAATGGGTCGTCCGGAGGCCTGGTAAATCTACACCAGGTTTCACATGTGCTAGCTACCCTGAACAAGACAGATTGGAGGCCTGGTAAATATCCTTCCAGGTCTCACCTATGCCGAGTAAGAATTGTGCAGGAGAGAGGAACTATCAGTGGCAAGAGAAGCAAGTAGTGTGCTGGAGTGAAGTTGGAGAAATGTATATACTGGAGAGTGTATATAGTGGTCCTGTGTACAGAACTGTTCATTCTTTGGCATCCCACAGCCATCCATTTCCCTATGCAAGTTGAACTACTCAATAAAACACAAAAAAACAAAGAACCAGCCTGTTTCTGACTCTGGGTGCCAGTAGGAGTGTGATTGAGGGCAGTTGTGAGTAGGTGAACCACTACTTCCATCAACCCCTATGGGGGCATGGCTACATACTCTTTATTATTTGCTTAAAATTCAGAGTCTCATAGAGTGAATAGGGTTATATGGGTGCTCTCCAGAGGCGGTCTAGTAAGTCTTCTACCAGTGTTCAATCCCTTGAAGGTACTGCACTCCGGGACAAGTCAAAATTCCTATTTTGCTTTCCTTTAGGTTTAGGTCTTGCCTTCACAGGTGTTTTAGATGTATTCAAGAGGTGTTCACCATTTTTTTGTCTAGTGTTGCTTACCATGTGGTCATTGACTTGTATTGAGCATCAATTGCACAGCACAAACCGAGCTAGAACTGACTTTAACTGATCATCAATGCTGTTTACTATGTCTCTTAATACATCAGTCTCAGAGGGCCTATTTATAGCAGAGAGTGCTTATCCCTATCCACTCTCCACTGGACACTTCCGTGTTTATCCCGCACTGTACCTACATTTTTCACTTCCTTCATAAACTCCAGAACTTTGTGTGGTGTCCACTAAGTCCCATGGAATGCTCTCTGCATAATGCTGCAAAGGGTACTCCACAACTGGAGATGCTGATTACAGGGTCTCACATCATCTCTATGCAGATGCAATGAGATATTTATTTAAAAAATGAAGGAATGAAGCATCTACATCTACAGTTGCCTATAGCAACCATTTAGATCCCTTCTGTCATTTTGACACAGGTTTCTTTCTTTCATAATATAAGAGTCATTGTTAAGGAACTGTGAGATTTAAACATGCTATTATTATTGTACTGATAAAAAAATATCTTTTATATCTGATTTTTCTCTCTTGCAGGGAAGTTGTAGAAAAGACCCCAGAGCAATTTAAGATCGCTTGTCTCTCTGACATCTGCCATCTCTTCCCTGACCCCAGTCCTTTTCATGCTGCCTTTGGCAATAGACCCAATGTAAGTATAAGGTAACCAGGGTGTAGAATTAAAACTGAAGGTGAATGCACATTGGCTGGGTTTAACTAGTTGTGGAACCTCAACATCTGCATTTACTGTATGATTGGGAATTATAGGTGGCCAACAGCAGGCACTCAATGGGAGAAATCTATGTGCACAGAGTAAAACCGGTCATAGATGGTTCGAATCTCGGCCAGTTCAGCACAGACCATCCCAGATTCGAACCAGCATGTCGGATGTTTACATGTGATTATTGCCAGTGGTTATAGCCACTAGCAATAATCACTGTATTCTCCTGACAGGGACAGCGCCTACAGAGGGAGCAGGAGGAGTCAGTGCTCTGACTTATTCATGTGTGTGTAAATTTCATCTTGAGTTCCTGAGCTCTGTGAACAACAATTTTATTTAGAAAAAAAGGAACTCCACTTGCTGACCAAAAAGGAAAATACAACATATGAATAAGCAGCATTTTATTATTCAAGCTGACCTTCATACCCATCTATACTTTACATCATTTATCTCCTCCTCCCTCCCTGTTACACTTTTTTTTTTTTGGAAGGGTGGGGGGGGGGGGGGCGGATAGGTACCTTATGGGCTTCTTGTATAGGCTTTATGTTCTTCCCCTATACCCAAACCTTCCTGGGATAATGCCATCACGCATCCCAGGAGGCTTTAGGTCATACTCCGCCATAATGTGAATGCACTGGTCAATTTTCACTGCTGTGCATCATTAGAGGGCTGACTCAAAGAACCCAGAAAAGACAACTGGCCTCCCGATGATGTCAGAGGAGAATATAGCAACATGGGACCTGAAGTGCTGAAATAGAGCAGCGGCTTACACTAGACCATAAATACAAAGAGCCCAGCTCACTCATTACAGCAATGAGACCCAATCATAGAAGGGTGAAAGGTGAGGGTTGTGGTGAAATGGTGCATGGCCCTGCCAAAACATAAGTCCATTACAAGATATCACCAGCACACCATATTTAAACAAACAAGACACTTTAATGCCACTCACCAACAGAAAGAAGCAATGTTTCAAGGCTACTTAAGGGCCCTTTCCACAGGAAGCAGTAACCCTTACAGTAGACAACGCTGGATTCGTTGGTTGGTTGAGTATGTTTTTTGATGTCAACCCAACTGTCAGGTAGAAGAGAAAGAAAATGAAAAGGAGGAGTGAAGTTCCTCTTTATTTAAAATATTTTTTTAACTGTTTTAGTGCTGATCATAAGGAATAAAGAAAATCTACTATACTTTTTTGATAAGGCCCGTTTTTTATGTTTGTCTTATACCCACCTCGTACTAAGTCTATATGTACAGGGTGCATGGCTGCTATATATGTGTATAATGGCGGACTAGTGAAAGAAGAGCCATGCGGGATCAATGAATTCAGGATGGAGAGCCGGAACTCAATTACAGAGGAGTATGCAGAAACACAATCTGATGAGAGAAGGGGGCTGCATTGTATGGAAATATATGTGAACATAGCATGAGAAATAAGTCCTGTTCTCCCCCTCTAACCATTTCCTTGTTTGTCTACCCCTCCGTCTTCCCATTCTTCTGTACTCGTGCCAATCACCCACTCATCGCAGGATGTCCTAGCCTACAGGGAAGTGGGGGTGCCAGAATCTCGGATCTTCACTGTCAACCCAAAGGGAGAGCTGACCCAGGACCTGAACTCTGGCTTCAAATCCTCGTGAGTTTCTGGGCTGTTAGCTATGAGGGGGAGGAGGGGGATCTGTAACATCACCGCCATATGTAGTCACACATGTTTCTTCCCACAATGTCCAGATCCTCTCACCTGCTTCTATAATCTCATGCATTTTACTTTATTTCCCAGTTGCTGAGATATGTGTTGCCAAAGAGAATCAACACTTACACTGCTCACATGATCTGTTCCGCTGCTATGCACTTATGACATTACATTACATAATAACAACCGGTTTAAAGAAACAGTCCACCCAAAAGGCATTATTTAGAGAGGGTTGGGTGAGCTGTCACCTGCTGCCTTTTTTATTTACCATGGGGACTCCAGTTTTATAGTCCTTGCCTCTGTTACTACTCACCATGGAATCTTATGTCTGCTACAAAATGGGTGTTCCCAACTCTTCTTATTGTGTCCTTCATAATATAAAGCCCAACTCCAGAAAAAAAAGACGTGTGGATTTCTATTCCATAGAATAGGGATATGTTAAAACGTGTCATGTTTTATTGCTGGCTGCTTTTCTTAATGGGAAAGATTTTGTTTACAGAGATCATGTTCCCATACGCTTACCATTAGTAACAATCCTCTCAAAAGAATATAATATATGTAAAATTAAAGAGTATGTAAACCCAGCATTTCATATTACTGAGATGTGCCTGCTGTGCCATGTACTTGTATGAAAAAGCCAGGCGGGCAGGGAGGCAGTCAATCTGCAGCTTAGCCTTAGCCACCCATTTTTACCCCCCTAACTGTTAGCAGGGTATTGATATAATGGGCTGGAAGCTTCTTGGATGCAGAGAATACTTTATTTTCATGGAGGAATAGCAGAACATATTTTACAGAATGTCTTTATCATGGAACAGGAACAAAGAGGATAAAACTACATACACTGAGATAACACTTTTTCTGATTACATTACCATAGAATACACACTGTAATACCACAATGCCACCTGCTGGATAGATAGGTATAATGCATACAGTATATAGTCAGTTTATAAGCAACCATGCTGTTCTTTCCAACACTAACCACACGTCTAAAAGAAACCTATTTTATTAGCAGTTGTACCTAGTATTCCTATCACCGGGAGTTTATTTTCTACATGTTTATCTGCTTACGGACTTTCCCGCGTCCAACATAAGATTGAGCAGAATTAGAGCTAGGGGAGGAGAAACAGCATCACACTGAGCTTCCCAGTGAATGGGAAGGACTTAGGTTGGACTTGTGTCTTTTTTCAACCTTCCTAACTATGTAAGTATGTAGATTGTTTGTTACTCCAACACGTCATATTCCTGATACGTGCCTGCTGTACCATGTACTTGTATGAGAAAGTATCCTGTTCACCACACTAAGCAGGAGAGCACAGCGTGGTCAGTTTGCTAGCTGTGCTCTCCACCAATGATCAGACTTGTCCTGACACGCCCCTCCCCCTTGCACAGCCATCCACTGGGAAGCTTAGTGTGATGCGGTTTCTCCTCCCCTAGCTCTTATTCAGCTGGGAACAGAGGGAATGCAATTACCTATAAAAAAGGGAAAAATTGTATTTATAATGTTTTTTTTTTTGTATTTAGTTTACACAAATGTTATACCTTACATTTATATTTTAAACTGAATGGGATGTTTTGCAAGGTGAAGGTTTACAATCGCTTTAATATGCTTCGGGCGTTATTCTCCCTGTTATCTATTGGTAATATTATGATATTGAACAGACCCAGCACTGCTGATGGACGCCACCGTCCTATATGTGACATCAGCAGCCCTAGAAAGACTCAAAACTATTCCTATTCCTCTGCTATCATTTATTTATGTTTAATGCTCACTGAACAACCTCTCATTGATCTGATTGTAATACTGTAGGTCAAAGAGAGTGCCAACTGAAAAATCCTTAGGGGTCCAAAGTCTTTATTGTTCAACTGGTTACAACAAGCAGGGCACAAAAGAGACATATGCATTTTGGGGGGCCAGCCGATCCTCACCAGGGCTGGGTGAAATGGCAGAATATTAAATGGAACCAAAAATACTCTAAAGCATACTGATCTGCAGGCAGATCATGTCTGAGGTATACATCCACTTTAAAGGTCTCATTCACACTGGACGCTCTGCTATCTCTCCTGGATGCCTTTCCTTCTGGCAGCGGTGTTTTGGCAGAAAACACTTGACACTTGTAAACGTGTGTAACAGGCTTAGGAGCATTTAGGCATGTTAGGCACTCAGGCATTAATTCAATTGTTACTAAACTCAACACAGTAAAATCAGTCTGTATATGCAGTAAAGCATGCTTGTTATACTCACTGTGGAACCTAAGGGCTTAATCCTCTGCATTGTGTAAAAAGGCTGTTTGATCCTGTCTTGTCTGGTCCTCCCCTTCTTGCATTGTCCCCAAAACATCTCCGGATAAGACAGAGTTAGTGGAGTCACGCTGTACATGCTCAGTTTGGTGTGTATTGCTAGAGAGTTTTTTTTTTTTCTTGGGAGAGTGCATGTGATCAGCAATGTGCCAATCAGCACTGTCCAGACAGAGGGGTCAGGGGTCCTGCATCCTTATAGGACAATCAGGGGAGAATGAAAACTTCTCCTACAAGCTTTAACCAGACACTGATAGAAGTCACAAGACTGCGATATACTGCTGATGAGAAAAGATATTTAGCAGTTTATATTTACTAAAATAATTGCATTTCCATGTTCTGTGTACTGTGGGAGAACAGATATAGTGAATGCAGGCTCTTGGGTTTAGTAACACTTTAACCACTTCAATACCATGCACTTCCCCCCCCCCCCCCCTTCCTGCCCAGACTATTTTCAGCTTATAGCGCTTTCACATTTTGAATGACGATTGCGCAGTCGTGCAACGCTGTACCCAAACAAAATTTTTATCATTGTTTTCCCCACAAATAGAGCTTTCTTTTGGTGGTATTTGATCACCTCTGGGGTTATTATTTTTTGTGCTACAAATGAAAAAAGACCAAAAATGTTGTTTCTTTGTTTCTGTAACAAAACTTTGTGAATAAATACATTTTCACCTTCACTTATGGACACTGATGAGGCTGCACTGATGGGCACTGATGAGGCAGTACTGATTGGCACTGATGAGGTGGCACTGATGATGAGGTACTTATATGCAGCACTAATGAGCACTGATAGGTGGCACTGATATGCAGCACTGATGGGCACAGATAACCGGCACTGATGGGCACTCATAGGCAGCACTGGGCACTAATAGGTGGCACTGGTGGGCACTGATAGGTGGCACTAGTGGACACTCATAGGCAGCACTGATAGAGGGCAAAGTTAGACGGCACTGATAAGGAGGCACTGGCAGGCATCACAGATGGGCACAGTGCCATCCCTATAGTATGGTGTGTGCCCCTTACTTGGTGGTCCCTGGGGGGGGCTCCCGGTGGTCCTGGGTAGCGATCCTTGGGGGGCCTGCACTGATAAACAATCAGCGCAGACCCCCCCTGTCAAGAGGGTCACCGATCGGCTCTCATCTACTCGCGTTTGCAAACACGAGTAGAGGAAAAGCAGATACACGGCTCTTCCTGTTTACACTGTGATCAGCCGTGATTGGTCATGGCTGATCACGTGGTAAAGAGCTTCTGAAATCAGTAATGTGATGTGTCAGACTGACACACCGCACCACCGATCCCCACAATGCGTGCCCCCGTGGGAGCGTGATCACAGGTTATCCGGCCAGACGTCCGGTCAGGATAACTGAACCACCGGGCGGGAAGTGGTTAAAGCTTTGTTTTTGTTTTTTAAATAACTAACATGTTATACAGGTGATACTCGAATTTTAGAAAAATTAGAATATCGTGCAAAAGTTCATTTATTTCAGTAATGCAATGTAAAAGGTGAAACTAATATATGAGATAGACTCATTACATGCAAAGCAAGACAGTTCAAGCCGTGATTTGTCATAATTGTGATGATTATGGCTCCCAGCTCATGAAAACCCCAAAGCCACAATCTCAGAAAATTAGAAGATTGTGAAAAGGTGCAATATTCTAGGCTCAAAGTGTCCCACTCTAATCATCTAATAAGCCATAACACCTGCAAGGGGTTCCTGAGCCTTTAAATGGTCTCTCAGTCTGCTTCAGTAGGAATCACAATCATGGGAAAGACTGCTGACCTGACAGTTGTGCAGAAAACCATAATTGACACCCTCCATAAGGAGGGAAAGCCTCAAAAGGTAATTGAAAAAGAAGTTGGATGTTCCCAAAGTGCTGTATCAAAGCACATTAATAGAAAGTTATGTGGAAGCGAAAAGTGTGGAAGGAAAAGGTGCACAAGCAGCAGGGATGACCGCAGCCTGGAGAGGATTGTCAGGAAAAAGCCATTCAAAGGTGTTGGGGACTTTCACAAGGAGTGGGCTGAGGCTGGAGTCAGTGCATCAAGAGCCACCACACACAGACGGATCCTGGACATGGGCTTCAAATGTCGTATTCCTCTTGTCAAGCCGCTCCTGAACAACAAACAACGTCAGAAGCGTCTTACCTGGGCTAAAGAAAAACAAACCTGGTCTGTAACTCAGTGGTCCAATGTCCTCTTTTCTGATGAGAGCAAATTTTGCATCTCATTTGGAAACCAAGGACCCAGAGTATGGAGGAAGAATGGAGAGGCACACACTGCAAGATGCTTGAAGTCCAGGGTGAAGTTTCCACAGTCTGTGTTGATTTGGGGAGCCATGTCATCTGCTGGTGTTGGTCCACTGTGCTTCATTAAGTCCAGGGTCAACGCAGCCGTCTACCAAGAGATTTTGGAGCACTTCATGCTTCCTTCCGCAGACAAGTTCTATGGGGATGCTGACTTCATTTTCCAGCAGGACTTGGCACTGCCCACACTGCCAAAAGCACCAAAACCTGGTTCAATGACCGTGGGATTACTGTGCTTGATTGGCCAGCAAACTCGCCTGACCTGAACCCCATAGAGAATCTATGGGGCATTGCCAAGAGAAAGATGAGAGACATGAGACCCAACAATGCAGAAGAGCTGAAGGCCGCTATTGAAGCATCCTGGTCTTCCATAACACCTCAGCAGTGCCACAGGCTTCCATGCCACGCCGCATTGAGGCAGTAATTGCTGCAAAAGGGGCCCAAACCAAGTACTGAGTACATATGCATGCTTATACTTGTCAGAGGTCTGATATTGTACAATCCTTGTTTTATTGATTGCATGTAATATTCTAATTTTCTGAGATTGTGGATTTGGGGTTTTCATGAGCTGTAAGCCATAATCATCACAATTATGACAAATCCCGGCTTGAACTATCTTGCTTTGCATGTAATGAATCTATCTCATATATTAGTTTCACCTTTTAAGTCGCATTACTGAAATAAATGAACTTTTGCACGATATTCAAATTTTTCGAGTATCACATGTACTTACCTGCTCTGTGCAGTGGTTTTGCACAGAGCAGCTCCGATCCTCTACTTTTTAGGTCCCCTACTGGCACTCCTGGCTCCTCCCACTCAAGCAGTGCCCCCAGAGAAAGCCGATTGCCCCGGGGGGCACCACTGTGTGCTCCCAAGCTGCTGCTCTATGCATCCATAAGACACATAGAGCCGCGGCTGTCCCATCCCCCCCACTCTCTCCTCATTGGCTCACTGGCTGTAATTGACAGCAGTGGGAGCCATGGGAGGGAGAATCCCAGGACAGCCGAGGCTGTGTTGCGAACATCGCTGGATCAGAGGGAGCTCAGGTAAGAATTGGGGGGGGGGGGTGCTGCACAGAGAAGGTTTTTTACCTGCATGCATAGCATTCAGCCTTTACAACCACTTTAATTTCATTGGCCATAATAATAGTTAAGCGTTAAACATGCCTAGGCACATTTAGACGCGTTTAGGCTCATTTACTGGTGTCACGCATTTTCTTCTGCCAAACGTCACTGCTCCTGGACATGCTGGCAGTGGGGGTTTTTTCTGCCACTAAACACCTCTGCCTCTAAACTACTCTGTATGCATAGACACATAGGCAAGCATGAAGGAATGTTTAGAGGCAGGAAAAAAAAAAAAGACAACAGGCACCCCTAGGTGCGGCAGAAAAAAAAATGCCTATTGTGCATGAAGCCAAAAAGAGAGATCTGATGACAGTGTATTTTACTTCCTGGCCTGGTAATACAGTATCACCTGGATATGAAATGGAGAAATCTCTACCATGGGGACACAAACAGAAATAAAATAACAGTGGTTCTAACCTCCTGCTACTATATCCAAAAAAAATTAGCAGATGGTAGGATTTTAATATCCATCTTAGAGAGTGGGAGCTCCTTAGAATAGCCAGATGTGCAGAACTGGGAACTCAAGTGCATGCAGTATATTAAAACAGTTTAACATTACAGACAACATCTAATACCATTGCTCCGCAGATGATTTACACAGTTCCTGCACTACAGCAAAGCGCTTTACACCTTTCTCACAGGCTCTGCTAGTCTGCCTTTCTTCTCAGTTTCTGGGGAATGACCTTGACTCAGCAGGAATGGACCCCTTTTATCTGATTGAGACAACAATACCCTCCAATCAGAGAACAATATCTCTATTTCCCTGTTACAGAGGGAGAAACAGGACCATACTTTGTTAAGCTCTTTACAAGCAGAGATCTTTCCATGAGACTCCCTAAGAAACATAAGCAGCCATTAGGTGATTTAACTCGTCAGAATTTACCAAAAATTACATATTTTTCTTTAAAGATTTTCTTTAAGACCTCATGCACACAGGACGTTTTTTGACTGTTTTACAGCAGCTGTTTGTAGCTGCAGATGTTTTTTTTCTACAGTCAATAAACCCTCCATCATGTTATCCTATGTGTTCATGCACACATAGGTTGTTATTAAGGCTGCATTCACACAGGGGCGACCCGACTTCAGTGCGACTTCGCTAGGCGATTTAAGCGCGACTTTCAGCGCGACTTCCAGCGCGACTTAAAGGACCTACAGGCGACTTTACAACACGACTTTAGCCAGGCGACTTTGCCTTGACCAATCAGAGAAGAGAGGGAGGGGGCTGCCTAAAAATAAATTCTATTCTTTTTAACTGTGAAGTCGCTTCCATATAGATGGGGATCCGACTTGGAGGCGACTTCTATTGAATTCTATGGGCACAAGTCGGATAGAAGTCGCCTAGAAGTAGTACAAGAACCTTTTCAGAAGTCGCCTTGAAGTCGGAGCGACTTCAGTCGTGTATATTAAGACGGCTCCCATTCATTTCAATGGGATTTCAAATGTCAAGCGACTTGAGGCAACTCAAGTCGGATCGCAAGTCGCCCCTGTGTGAATGGGCTCTAACTGTTTTTAGCAGTGACGTTTTTGATCTGCAAAAAAACCCAAGACCAGAGGGTTCTTTTGGATGTTTTTCAGCTGTAAAAATGTTCAAAAGCTCAAAAATGCTCAGAAACTTCGATCCCCAACGTTTTTGGACGTTTTAGATCAATTGGAAAAAAAAAAACGCTGGCCTTTTAAAAACATGAAAAAAAAGGGAAAAAAATGGCGGTAATATAACGCTGGTAAAAGCTGAAAAAATCCCCGATAAGCTACTGACGTTTTTTGGACTTTTTTTAAAGTTCTGTGTGTATGAAGCCTTAAGAGGACCTGTGCTTTGGAAGCTGAGCCCAAAAAGGACAAAAAGAGGACCTAAAGAAGAACTAACCCCCATTAATTATATTGTGTGTGGTGGCGCTAAACTGAATGAATGAAAGATATCATATGATGGTAAGTAGTGATATTAAACCAGACATATGATGCAATAAATAGTGATCATTCAAGTGAAAACAATTATAGAAAGTAAGTAAGTCAAATCGCGGTGGTGTGTGTTATATTAATTACCCCCAATCAAGAAGAAATCCAGGAGAAAAACAGGAAAAACCCGAGTCGAAGGTTTCGTGTCCAGGAGAATTCCGAAGTATGTGTGTCTTGAAATTTTTTTCAGGTTTTTTGCAGTCATCGAATAGCCCCTAAAAAAGTCGAAAATGGTCGCAATATAATGGCGGTAAAAAAAGGGAAAAAAAAGTACAAAAATTTTCCGGTCGCAAAAAAAAAAAGGTTAACTAGATTTTGCAGGTTTTTGCAACCCCTAGCTTCAAAGACTCGTAAAAACT
>BLSH010404617.1:1149654-1170616 GCA_018402905.1 Glandirana rugosa | reverse complement strand
GTGTGTATATTCTAACTCATTCAGTGCTCCAAGAGACTAGCCGCTCACATGGTTTACAAAACAAATTGTATTTTTTTATTTGTCTATATACACTTTTATAGATGACCAGTGCATACTGTACACCACAATTGCCTTTATTACTGAATTGTGTGATTCACCCCAGAACAAACAGGTCAAAAATATTCAGGCAAAGCAAAAAACTGCTGCATAGCTGAATGTCATGTGCTGTATGTCTAAACTAATGAAAGGGTCAGTTCACCATATATCAAGTGATCAAAACTCTGCACTAAAGTGCTACCTAATGTATGACAACTCAACACTTGCTATCTAAAAACAAACAAAAGTGATACACCATGGATACTCAAACAGTGTAGCCGACAGTGCTACAAAATACAACAACAAAATATATAAGTTATAAAAACGTAAAATAATGTATACCCCTTAGCTGAACAATTCTACATATATTTACTGTGTATATAAATCAGTCCATGATGTAACAAATATCCAAACAGTTCCAAACAGTGAATATGTTTTTCAATTCACACTCAGCGCTAATACACTGCTTGCCCAGAAATGTATTTCAGGTACTTGTATAGCGCAGTCAATTTACGCAGCACATTTACATATACTATGTACATTGACATCAGATCAGTCCCTACCCTCAAGGAGCATACAATTTAAGGTCCTTAACTCACATTCATACATATACTGGGGCCAATTTAGACAGGAGCCAATTAACCTACCAGCATGTCTTTGGAGTGTGGCAGGAAACCGGAGTACCCGGAGGAAACCTACACAGGCACAGAGAGAACATGCAAACTCCAGGCAGGTAGTGTAGTGGTTGTGATTCGAACTAGCGACCCTTTTGCTGCTAGGCGAAAGTGCTATCCACTACACCACTGTGCCACCCCAAATGCAGCTTCTTCAATATAAATGAGCTCCACGCAAATGGCAGGTCAAAATACACGGGAAATGTATTATCCAATACACCATCTTAAGCCAGCCATAGACGGGCAGGCTGAATGTGCCCAAGTTGATCAATGGATCAACTTGGGTACAACCAGCATGTCGGATTTTACATGTCATTATTGTTAACGGTTATTATAGCTGCTAGCAGTAATCACTGTGTTCTCCTGGCGGGGATGTCTCCCTCCGCCCCCACCAGGGAGAACACAATGGCTCAGCAGGAATGATTCCTCCATCAACACTGACTGTTGTAATTTTCTTTCTTGCAGCCCATGATTGCAGGAAAGAAAATTGCTTCATCTATGACATTATAGTGAATAGTGAGATCAACTCCATATCTTGAAGCGGTAGTAAACTGCATACGCGTGGGAGCCGCCATTTTTTGGCACAGGACTCTAAAGGAACGGCCCAGGTGGCGTCATTGGCTGCATATACAGTAAATATCTCCTAAACCGCACATGTTTAGAAGATATTTACAGTACCTATAGGCTTTACCTATAGGTAAAAGTCAGAGATGGGAGTTTACTCCCACTTTTAATATAGAGAACTCAACTCCTATAATCAGGAAAGGTAAGGAATGCAGAATAAATTGCTTCCAATCTTGAAATGATGTACCATTTGTTTATTATAACAAACAATATGGACACTTACATGTAATTAGTGCAACACAGCAAGCCATCATAGGTAGCATGGAGTTTTGACCAATATATAGTGGCATGATAATACTCAGTGATTTTTACCTACCAATATGCTGAAACACCTTTGCATGATTTTTCATGTACATTTATGCATGTTGTGTTAAGGCAGCCCATTCACTGTGAAAAGGCCCTAACAAGGTTCAACACACAAAACAGATACACTATTTTTAGCCAGTATAATGCACCTCAACACATAGTGCATTCACATCTGCACTTTGTAGTATGTTGGAGGGCAGTTGTGAAGGGTTATACTATGCAGGTATATGTGCTTTGGGGTGCCATTAGAATGAATGACAGTGTAACACACTGGGGGGGGGGGGGGATTTACTAAAACTGGTGCACACAGAATCTGGTGCAGCTCTGCATAGTAACCAATCAGCTTCTAGGTTTTATTGTCAAAGCTTGAGGCTGCATTCACACAGGGGCGACTTGCGATCTGACTTGAGTTGTCTCAAGTCGCTCGACATCTGAAATCCCATTGAAGTGAATGGGAGCCATCTTAATATACACTACTGAAGTCACTTCAAGGCGACTTCAGAAAAGGTTCCTGTACTACTTGGAGGCGACTTCAAACCGACTTGCCCATAGAATTCAATATAAGTCGCCTCCAAGTCGGATTCCCCATGTAAATACAAGTCGCATTGTAAGTCGCCCTGAAATCGCCTAGCAAAGTCGCACTGAAGTCAGCTGCACCAGATTTTATGTGCACCACTTTTAGTAAATCCCCCCCCCCCCATTGTGTTCATTGTGTGTTGTGTGCTGCGGGTCCAAACACAAGTTATCACAAGTGCATATTTGTAAATCTAGCCTCAAAAAAAGGCAATGCGTGACATGAGATGCTGTCATTTTACCAAAAATATACATTTTGGATGCCCTGACCCTGTAGCCTGGGTTCACACTTGTGCGATGTAGACACCGCATGTGATTTGCACAGGAATCGCACCGCATTCCTGTGTACATCACATGCGATGTCTGCGTGGTGCGATTTCAGTTATACATTATGTATGGCTGAAATCACATTGCATCCACACCAAAATTGTACAGGAACCTTTTTTTCCCCATACCTGATTCTGGGAATTGCACTGTATTTTGCAATCTGTTTTCGGGGTATTGCTGAGATAACATTGACACCTGCAGCAGATCGCGTGGTCGCCGTGCGATTGCAATGCCGTGCGGGAAACGCAAAGGATTCGCTGCATTTCCCGCATTGCATAAATGTAAATCGAGGCTTAAAGATTCACTCCTTTAGATTTGCCATCAACTGTGTCGTTTGGGGGTTTACCCAAGTGAATGGATTTTTTAGGTATGCTATCATCAACCTATGAGCTGGTAAAATTATGAAGTCTATGGCAAAGAGCAGGTAACCTGCACAAAAACCTGCACTGTGGGGAACCACAGTGTAAAAGGGGCCAAAAAAGGGAGATTACAGAAAGATTGCACATTTACTGTAGATTGTAACATAAAGGGCCATCTTTAGTAGATCCCCCAACATACACAGCCCCATAAACCCACATTTCTAAATTGAACATACCTGTTATAATCACAATGTTAACTTATACTATAGTTCTCAGCCTGCCCAAGGCTGGTGTACCTTTATTATTCTCTGGGTCCCAGGATCTTCCCATATGGAATAATGAGTATCTTCATCTCATCCAGTGACCATTGGATGCCCATTATGCCTTTTGCCCAGACATTGCACAAGTACCATTAGTCAAAGTAGGGGTGGAGAATAATAAAGCTGCATGAGCTACAGGTAGTGTACATATTCATAAGGAGGGTGTTGGGGGATTGGCTGAATTCAGTGTGTTTGCCTGTGCTAGGCCTCATTTACTTGGATGCTGAGGGCAAACTGTCCTCATCCAGGGCCACTTATGCAACCCCTGTACACACACAGATCCTCGGGGGTGTGGTCACATGCATACAGCCGCAGCTGGTCATTGATCTGTACCTCCAGGTCACATAAACCCACACCTTCTTCATGTTGTATGGCCTCTGTGCCCATGTGAAAGAGGCCTTAAGGCACATCAGGTATTTCAAGCAGACACAGAACGTGTAGTCAGATTCAGAGACCTTTATTATGTAACAAGTTGAAAAACACAGTTAATTTGATTTCACAAAACAGAAATACACTTTATATTATTTAGCATCATAAACCAAAATACGACAAAAAAAAAAAAGTCAAAAGTCGAAACTTTTTCTCACTTTCCTGTTTTGCTTCGATTTGACTGAAAAATAATATTGTACATCTTTATAATAAAAAAACAACCATCCTCCCAGATACACACAGAACAATGCCAACAGACAAGCAGTGTAGCTCTGCCCCTTCCTGGAGGTTAAGAGCTATTCAAGGAGGCAGCTACTTGGAATGTCATGTAGAGGAAATGTTTACATTAGGGGTGTTAGAGGCTGCTGACAGCCAAAGAATGCCGGTCCTATTCATCCTGTCAACAGCCCGAGAGGTCCATCCAGACACAGCCATGATTTAGTGTTGTGCAGGACTAGATTAGATTGCTGACTAGGCTCTCCAGAGTCCTCTTAGGTGCCTTTTATAAACTAATTGTAATTAAATGAATGCTAATTCAATTTTATAACATTTTGTCATGTAAATATGTAAAGTTTTAGCTGAAATGTACACATTCTTTATCCTCATGTCTAATTGAAGGTATTGATTCTCAAGCAATGCATTAATTTCTTCAGGCCAACCATAACTGATGTAACTACGGGACAAAATTGGTTGGTAATATATGTATACCAAAGTGCCCTGCCAACAGTGCAACAGCATGCTAGGCTTTATTTAAATGAATTCTCCACCGAAACCGCTCTTTAAGTTTTTTGGAGAGTGATATTAGATGGCGTCACCCAGTGTAATTTTATTTTTTATTTTTATTGAACCTCCAATGTGGCCTACGTGGTGGGAAGACTGAACTCCTGATCATATTTCTATCGTTCTATATGGTCACCTGGCATTTATATAAAATCTCTGTGGGTGTTCACAGACTAGACCCAGGTGATTTAATAAGAAATGGGGGCAAACTTAGAAGAAGGCATTCTGTGCCTTGTGGGGCGAGTCATGTAGGATGGACTGCTATAGGTTTCAGGGCTTGTTAGCAAGATCTCTGTCCCTTGGTTCCCAGCTCCACCCATCTTCTCCAGTAGGTTTACCACTGAATAGTACATATATTCTAAAGTATATCTAAAGCTAAAAATTTATTTACATTTGGGTTAAAGTAAAGGCCATATAGACAACTCAAATTTTGTCTAAATCCTGCAGAATCAGCCTAAATTCAAACCATGGGTGGCCACCGGGTTAAAAAAAAAAAAAGAAAGTCAATGTAAAAAGTGACTAAACCGCGTGAAAACCTATCAACTGAACAGTGACATCCCACAGTTGCAGTCACTGCTTGGCAGCACCCTTAAATTCAGGCACAGGTAGGCACAGGTGCCTAAATGTAATAGCTGTCGAGATTTGCCCTCTATTTCTGTTTTGGTGACAACCGTAACATTCACAATCACCGTCTTGGTGACATTGGTCATCAGGACTAAGAGAGAGAGTGAATTTCCCCAGCGGGGAAACAGAAGGCAATAAAAACTTAAAGGGTCTAGATGCTCCTAACTTTATGCAAAACCAAGAAAAACAAAATTTGGCTTTGGACACACTTTAGATTATAGAAATCATGGCGGGAGTGACAAGATGTTTTTATAAATGCTTAGGCAGGAGGCAAACGCAGCATAGAGCTTGTTGCTGAAATCTTAAAAATGACTTGTCAGGAAAGAAATATAGAAATGTGAAAAACATAGCTGCTAAAGCTGACTTGTTTTGAAAGCTGCAAGTGTCATTGAGTCACTGACCCAACACAAGTATGCAGATCAAGAGTTCAAACCTGACATGCTTATTCCGGGTCACTGACTCTCTAGGTAGTAAAGTAGTGATCAAGAGGTCAGTCCCTGAGTCTGCACCATTAAAAAGAAATCAGTTCCATTATTACTGTCATGACAGGTTCCCTTTAAGACAGATCACAACTAGGGGATTTTATCTATCAAAACACAAAATATTAGGTCTGTGCGTACTAATCCTTTAATAACATTAAAAAACTGCAAGAAGAATTACAATTTTGCATGATAGCTTGCAGACATTGGAAAGACGAAAGGCAACCAATCACAAATCGTCCTCTAACACTGACTAGGTGAAAGCTCTCCATTGGTTATGGTGAGTTACTGTTCTGCAGTATACATTGTGTTGATAATTAGAGGTTACAGTTTAAAACTTACTTTGTACTCAGAAGTCATTTATTGATGTAACATGTAACACATTTTTATTTTTCTATGAATTGTAACCTGTAGCTTTATTGTTACAGAATAAATAAATGTGGTCATTTTAAAATTAAAATTGTTGGTGTGGATTTCAGATTGAAACAGTCCTGGGGGGGGGAGAGTCCAACTTTTAAAGAATTATGTACCCATAACAATCATTTGGTTCCTTTTTTTATTTTTAACAAGCACTGGAAACTTAAAAGCTGGAATCTGATTGGGTGCTCCAAGCTAGCATTTCTCAGCCATGGTTCCATTTTTCCTTTGGGTTACTAAAGAGGTCCCTTAAACAATGAACAATTTCTGCTGACATCAATGATCCTTTAACAGGTCTTTTAGGGGGCGATCCTCCCAGATTAACAGTGTAAGGGGGTTCTTCCTCGCACTGACAACTAATATAATGTGCTTCTCCTCCCACTGGTCACTAATATAAGGGGGTCCATTTCCCACTAACCATTAACATAAGGGACTCCTCTCACTGACCACTAATACAAGGGGGTCCTTCTCTCATTGACAACAAATAAAAGGATGTCCTTCCCTCACTGACCACTAAAATAGGGGACTCTTCCCACTGACCACCAATATAAGGGTGTTCTTGTCCCACTGAGCATTAAAATAAGGTGTTTTCCACCTGGCCACTAATGTAAGGCATCATTACAATGCCCACCTTGTTGAATGTTAGAAATATGGATGAATGGTGCTGGGTAATATTATTTCCACTGGGGAATGTGAAAATAGTAGTATACCATTTTCTGACACTGGTCTGGTAGCTCCCACATACAGAAAGGGTTTCCAGAGTCATTTTATACTATATTTTATACTGGAATTATCAAACTGCTCTGGATGTCAAATGCATTATTTTTTTTTATTTATTATGTTTACAATTGACAGATTACACTAATGTACCATAGAGCTGTAGATGTAATTATTTAGCAGGGTTACTCCAAAACATAAAACTCATTTTTAAGGGTTCCGCTGTTCTACAAAGGTTGAAAAAAGTTGCTGTAAGGCTGGGTTCACACATATGCGAATTGGATGCGGATTTCCCGGGTCCCTAGTGTGACCGGCTCTCAATGGAGCCGGTTCACACATGTCTGGGCCGGCCGAAAAAGGGTCCGGTGCGTGTTTGGGTCCGATTCATGTGCAAATGCAGGCAAAAATTCGGACCTGAATGGCGCCTATACTGGTGAACAGTCTTTATCAATTTTCCTATCGCATTCCTTCCTGGCAAAAAAGGCTCTTACGTAGTTGGGAGCTGCAACTAAATCCAGCTGGGTCCTGGAGATTATTTGTCATGCAAGTGTACATATTCGTCAGCACACCATGGATCCTTGTCCAAAATTTTCTTTATTGAAAAGATCACATCACTAGAGAACTGCAACGTTTTGGAGCCGCGCAGGTCCCCTTCATCAGGCATGTGATCACATGCCTGACGAAGGGGCCCTGCGTGGCTCCAAAACGTTGCAGTTCTCTGTGATGTGATCTTTTCAATAAAGAAAATTTTGGACAAGGATCCACGGTGTGCTGACGAATATGTACACTATACTGGTGAACAGACACACCAGACCCCAGACACCAACCCGCGGTTGCACATGTGTGAACCCGGCCTTAACACTACAAAGGGTTCTTTTTTTGAATATGTTTTAAAATATTGAAATGAGTCATTCAATAGAAATGGTTCACAATTTTCAAATGGGAATTGCGCATGTTGCCTGCTCTGCCTAGAAATGGACCAATCCCAAATGGTATAAGTCCCTCACCTTTCCAGGATCTCAAAAAACTGGAACAGTTAGGAGATGTGTTTGTTAATTTTGGAATGATTTTAATAGGAACTTCTCATTTATATCATCAACTCTCAACGGTATGGCAATGTGGGGGGGGGTGCCATTGTGGCACGGCCGCCTGAATGCTACGGTAATTGACCTGCAGCTGACTATTGTTTGCTGAAGCTGAGCTTCAAGCCTCATGCACACAGGATGTTAAAAAAACGTCCTAAAAACGTCAGTAGTTTATCAGTGATTTTTCAGCTTTTATTAGCGTTATATTACCAGCGTTTTTGCATTTTTTGCGTTTTTAACCACTTCGCGACCGCCTCACGTACATTTGCTGCTGCAGAGTGGCAGCGCCCCGTGAATCGGCGTCTACAAACGGCGGCTCGCGCATGCGTGGTGCCAGTTGGGAGCGCGCCGCGGCAGCGCGCACTCCTGCCCGCCGCACTCTACAAAAGTTTGGCCGCTGCTCGGGTGGACTCGATCTCCACCGGCAAGCCGCGATTGCCTGGCAGAGTAGAAAAATGGGGAATCGCCAATTGTAAACACAGCAGTTCCCCGCTCTGTCAGTGGGCATGTAAGAGATCTGCTGATCCCTGTCACTGGGATCAGTTAGATCTCTTATGCCCCTGGCAGCCCAGCCCCCTCACAGTTAGAACACGCCTAGGGAACACAGTTAACCCCTAGATCACCCCCTGCAGGTTAACACCTTCACTGCCAGTGACATTTACACAGTTCTCAGTGGATATTTACGTTTCTGATCGCTGTATAAATGTCATTGGTCCCAAAAAAGTGTCAAAGATGTCCGACATGTCCTCCCCAATATCACAGTCCCGATAAAAATTGCAGAACGCCGTCATTAAAAAAAAAAAATTTGTAAAAACGGCAGAAATGAATTCTCATGGTTTGTAAACGCTGCAACTTTTGCGCAAACCAATGAATAAACCCTGATTGCGATTTTTTTTTTTGCCAAAAATATGACGAAGAATATAAATCGGCCAAAACCGATGAAGAAATTCATTTTTTTATATTTTCTTTTTGGATTTGTATTTTAGCAAAAAGTAAGAAATATTGTTTTTTTTTTTTTTGTAAAATTGTCGCTCTTTTTTTGTTTATAGGGGTGATCAGAAGTGACGCAGAGGTGATCAAATACCATCAAAAGAAAGCTCTAGTTGTGGGGAAAAAAAGGATGCAAATTTTGTTTGGGTACAACGTCCGCGCAATTGTCAGTTAAAGCGACGCAGTGCCGAATCACAAAAAGTGCTCTGGTCCTAACGTGGGAAAAGGGCCAGCGTTTTTTTTTCCCTCAATTGATCTAAAACATCCAAAAACATTGGAAACCGCCGTTTAGCCGCGTTTTTGATCGTTTTTACAGCTGAAAAATGTCTCTCAGAACCCACTCGTCTTGGGTTTTTTTTACAGCTCAAAAACATCCCTGCCAAAAACAGTTGATAGCAGCCTATGTGTGCATGAACACATAGGATAACATGATGGAGAGTTTATGGACTGTAGAAAAAAACGTCTACAGCTAAAAACAGCTGCTGTAAAAATTGTCAAAAAACGTCCTGTGTGCATGAGGCCTCATAGTTAAGTCTTTCATTGTTTAAATACTAAAAACTTTCTTTTTAAAATAAAATAAATATAAGATGGGTCCTCGGTATATATGAACAGAAACTGCTCTCCATAGTGTCCAACACTCTGCACACAAAGACAGATGTGCAACAGATTTAGAAGCCCCAGCTCCAGCCATGACATCTGCAGGCCGGAGATATTCTCAAAGGATTTCTCCACTACAGTTAATGCCTAATGCAGAGTTGAAAGGCACTTAGGATTGGATGGTGGATTACAGATATGAGAAATAATAAAAGGACATATACATAAAAGGGAAAATCAAAGCATGCTCTTAGGCTGGTATGACAGACCACAGCTCAGTAGTTAAAGGGGAATGTAAAGATGCCACATTTTTGGGACAGTGATCCTTGTATGAATACTTGGAGCTCCCCAAGGCTAGCCTACCATCAGCTCAGAGCTCTGCTAAGCTGTTGGCGGTTAGTCATATGGATAATGTTCAGGTAGAGAGAAGCAATCAGTGGTCTTATCTTAATACAAATGCCACCCTTTGGGGTTGCAATTGCAACTGGGCCCCATGGTCCAGGGGGCTCGTGTGCATCCCTTGTACACCTGAATAGGAGGGATGGCGGGGGTGGCATTTAGAGGACCCAATCTCCTCCATTTTCCTCTATCCAGTTTACTTGTCTTCTGCTTTACCCAGGGTCCTTGTGTGCTTCCCTGGTCCCCCCCACAGAGTTGTGTCATGATGGAGAGATGGGAATGGGTCGATAAATTTGTCTTTAACCGGCTCCTTCCTTTTCTGAATGAACAGAGTCAGTGATTGGTACCAATTGGTTCATTCAGAACTGAAGCATAGTAAACTGTTTTTACTATACTTCCATTCCTGAATGAATGGGAGGCTTGGTGCACAGCTATTCCTGTCCATTCATTCTGTGCAGCTGAGGCTACACAGATGGAAATTGAGAGCTGAGGTTTGTTTAGACCCCTGATATCTTATCAAAGCCCCTCAACAGAGCTCCTAAAAAAACGACTGACACCAGTGAGAGAACTATCAGGATTGCAAAGGTTGCAGTTGTGACCAGGCCCTGGCATTTCACCACCATGGGAAGGCCCGAAGATGGCAGAAAGGGGGCCTGCTGCAGAACTTGTGAAAGGGCCCGCTGCGGTACCATAATAAAGGGACCCGCAATAGGAGTTAAGTGCCCCAGGATCAGTGGGAAGAGCTAAGGGCCCTGACCAGGGGTTAGGGGGCCCTTCATGATTTCTTGCACCGAGGTCCTGAAGGTTCTAGTTACGCCTCTGGACAGCACCCATGTGATCCACCACCGCAGTGGCTAAATTGAGCCCAGAGATGCTGACAGGTAAGTATTAGACTGCTTTTCCTCTAAGGAGATATGACAGTGTGGGGACAGAGCTGAAAGATCACAAATTTTATAATACACATTAGTTTTGCTTTTTATTTTTGTTATAGCTGGAATTTGATTAGCTGCTATGGGCAACACCGTCATTTGCATTTGTGTCCCCCCTATGCAGATTTCTAACTGAGCAAAGTAATGCAAAAACTTTGCAGTAGGCACCCTATGATACCTATAGAACACCACCTACCTCTGCAGGCAAGCATTGCGTGCACCCATGCCCTCCAACAAGTCACTGTCCCCAAGCCTGAGTATTGGACACAGAGGAAGGGGGCATGCTAGCCCTTTGCAAATACTGACTTTTATAAAATCAGTATTTGCATGAGGTTTTTGGTTGAATTCTGTGCCAAAATGGAAAGTGGGTGGTGCCACAGATGCATGTGCAAGCAAGGATCTTGGGTGCTTTTTTCAAAGCTTCAGCATTGCATAGTTTAGGTAGTAGTCAGTACAGGGTTAAGACACAATTACAATGACCAGCACATCGAATACCTTGTGGCCAAAAATCCACACACTTTATTTAAGCACACATGTAAAAATCTGCACGTTTGCCACAATGGCCACTTGGTTGAAACATGTAAGTGGAAGGTTTAAATCCGAGTGACTAAATTAGGTGGAATTTATTTATTTTTTTTAAGAAGGATTCCATCTGAACCTATCACAT
The DNA here is from genome assembly GCA_018402905.1 of Glandirana rugosa. Lineage (NCBI taxonomy): Eukaryota > Metazoa > Chordata > Amphibia > Anura > Ranidae > Glandirana > Glandirana rugosa. Next base: position 1,159,227 of record BLSH010404617.1, on the reverse strand, counting down.
AAGCAACAAGCAATTTCTCAGTTAGCACTTTGTAATGTGTGGTTTCAGTTGCTCACACAGTAAGAAAATTCAGAGCTGAAGCCATCATATATAAGCAATTCACGTAGCCTAGCTATTGTTCATTGTTCTAATAAGCTTCTTTTCTGTACATCTGTGTAGGTGATTTATGACCCCATTCCAGGGCATAGTTAACATGGGCCTGTAATGCTGCATATATCCAGCAGGGGGGGCATATGCGACATTAAAAAGCCAAGGAAACCAATTCAATAGGACACTATGCTGTGTTGCAAAATGGAACAAACTTCCTAAAGCAGTGGTTCTTAACTCCTGTCCTCAGGACCCACCAACAAGCCAGATTTTAAGTATTAACTTGGGGAGAAGCAATCACTGAGCAGGCGATATCACCTGTGATGTATTTCACTTATCCTGCAAACCTGGCCTGTTAGTGGGTCCCGAGGACAGGAGTTGAGAACCACTGTCCTAAAGCTAAGAGACGTAATCTGCTTAGATACCACATTTTTGAATTACCTTTTGGACTGATGGGTATGAATAAAAAAGACTTGTTGCAACATTGTAACCATGTATTGAATAGATTAGCAGGTTTTAGAAAGGGTTTATGTTTGCAGGTAGATATCCTAGTGGATATATTGGGTTAACATTTGGTTTGAGCCTTTACATCATTTGTTGTTCCTCTGCTTACTTCTAACAGTTCCACTGCTGGGAGAGAACAAAGCGGGGGCTTAATTCCGGGCGTGATAATTCATCCCATAGTGAGGTTATCTTCAGATAGGTACAGAGATGAAGCAAGTTTTATCTAAGCTCTCGCAGTGCATCAGGGTAACCCAGAAGACGACACTGAGAGATATACAGTATGTGGAAAGTCCAGTCCTTTGTATAGTAATAATGCCCTAGCACCACACATATCCCTGCACTGCCACTTTGTCTTGCACTGAAAAGGTGGCATTGAAAATGTACCCCCCACCCTCCCCCCAAAAAAGTGACTTAGCTGCCCCAAACTCTGAGAACCAGTCTTCTCCAGTCTCCCTGTTCCAAGTGGGCATTTTGCTTTTTAAGGTCCTTTTTTTGTTTATGGTTGCCCACCATGTTCAAGGAAGAACTATTACTGCAATTAAGTCATGCTATTTGCCTTCAGCAGTGTCCTGTGTGGTAGGTGGCAGTGGCAAGCTTGGCACATGTTGTGTCATTTTATTTAGCTCATATCTCAGGGCTTCCAAACCACGATCATGGGAGGCTAGTGTGCTATTGACATGGTCCAGATAGCTAAAAAAGCTTGCTTCCTGAGCTCCACAGGCACCTTCCACTTGGTTCACCCTACGTTCAAACTGTGCCACTTCTCCATGAAGTTCACGAGCAAGAACTTGACAACTACCTAACTGACCTGCAAGACGTGATTTCATCCTTTCCATATCCCCACGTAGTCCTAGCAGCTGTCCTCGGCTGTACCGGATTTGAGAGCCTTGTCCATCTATCTGTCCTTGAACAGTAACCAGTTCTTCACTCAGTCGGTTACCCCGTTCCTCAGCCGTTGAATTTATCTGTGATACAGTATCTGCATATCTATTCACAGTTTCTTCCAAGCCATGCAGAGAACGTCCAACACTGCGCAAGTTAACTTGTAGCAGAGTGATCTCGCCTTGTAATGCTTCCTCATGTTGTCGTTCAATCTGCTTCCTAATGCCTAAAACAGTACCATTCAGGTGACTCAGTTGTTTTTGGACATCCTGGTTCTGCTTCTGGCACTGTAATATCTCATTATGAATCTCTACAAGAGATTCTCCTCCAGGTGCAGAACATCCAGCAGCACACAACTCCTCTACAGCAGCAAGTCGGCTCTGTACTCCTTCCAGACCTTCAAGACCTTCTTTCCGTATCCCAGACAAATGAGCATCCAATAAAGGCATCACTGCTCCATCCAGAGCCAAAGGAGCCGAGGCATTGGTGAGCTCTCCAACAGCTGTTAAAATTCTCTCTTCCAAAACTCTTACTTTGTCATCTACAGAAGCCTTTACTCCATCCAACTCATTTAACAAGTGGCCTCTTTCCACTCCTTCCTGGCAGCATCTTCTCACACCTTCCTCAGTTAGGTTTAACCTGCTTTCCACTTCATCCAGTCTTGTTCCAATCTGAGGCTCCACCATAAGCCTTGTAAGTTCCACATCCACCCTCTGGCTAAGAATGTGGTGTTCTTCAGTCAGTTGGTGCAAACTACGTTCCAGTTCCTCCACGCGCCTACTGAGGTCTTCCAAACGTCCACAACAGCCATCAAGTGCACCCAGTTCCTGTAGTCTGGCACCTAACTTTGACAATTCTCTTTGCAAGGTAACCTCTCTCCCATCCATTTCCTGCTGCATTCGGTGACCTGCTGCCTGTTCTACATCTTGGCACTGCTTCTGAACTTCCTGTACTTTAATATCACAGTTACCTTGGATCTTCTGTATCCGTGCCTCTATTCCTTCCATCATCTTTGCCTGTGCCTCAGCTATTTTGCCCTCCAAGTACTGCTCCAGCATTTCAGTGGAGGTAAGTGGAGAAGGTCTTGCAGCCTCAAGTAAGTGTTGGAGCTGTGCTTCATGACCCATCACCATCCCATTCACCTCATCCAGAAGCTCTGTTTTCGATCGTAAAAGTTCACTCACTTCAGCTACTTTGCCAGTAAGGTCTCCAGGAACATGAGGAGCTTCAGCCAAAGCATCTGGAATCACCCCAAAGCCAACAGATGACTGTGATGAAGAACCAGGCCCACTCACTAATGAGCCAATCATTTTGTTGGTGTCTTCCTGTATGGCAAGACGTAGAGAGTCACCCAAACTGCTTACTATTCCTTGTAAACTGTCATAAGACTGGGACAAACGTCTGACTTCTTCTTCCAAACGATCCAAACGTTCTCCAAATATAGGGGACAATTTTCTACCTGTAAGGGACACATATCAGACAATTAGCAAAGAGTTAGTGGCTCAGCACAGACAGAACTGAAATTATTGCCTACTTCCCAGCCTATCACTATTGTTCCTCTGTGGTCAGACCAGTACCAAGGGTGTGAGCACCACTATGGACATATAGTAAATTGAATGTTTTTTTTATAACTAGGTTAATGTAAATTACTTTTGCATTAATAACAAACATTTGAATTTGTAAATGTTACAAGAGATCATTAGATCACAGGGTTATAGAAAGCCCATCTCCATGCAAAACTTTTTTGTTAGCTTTGAAAAGAGTGGGTAAGCTTTGGGATTTCTTTTTTTATTGTTGTCTGTGACAATACTGACATTTTTTTCACTTCCTCTGTGGTCACAAGGACAAGATGTAAGGGGTATCTCTCTAGAAGGAACAAGCAAATCAATAAAAGAGCTTTTAATTAGTAGAGAGTAGAGGAGTCAGGGAAGGAAGGATGTAGAACCTCTATTATTTTTATATTGCTGTGTGTTTCTCTTGAAGAGATTCCTCTTACCTCCTGTGTGGAAACAAGCCTGGAAGTAAGAGACACTCTTTCCATTGGGGCCACATGGATTAACTCTTCCCTACTCTACTCTTTCCAAATCCTAAAAAGTGTTTTACCCTGACCCACAAATTATCCCCTGCTGCAAAAACAGGAAAAGGGCTTTAAACTTGTAACTAGATGGTACAGATGTCCCCCGCTACTCCACCACTTTAATCACATGATATCTGACACATGCTGGCGGTGGCACATTTGGTGGGACTGCCCATCCATACAGTCATTCTGGGAAAACATGTTTGACCTGTACAGCAAACTCATGGAAACATCTATCCTGGCTTCACCCGGGATAGCTCTCCTGTCCATGATCTCTGGATCCTTTAAATCCACTAAAAAGATGTCCTCAGACACTTCATTGCAGCTACTAGGGCAGTCATTCCTCGCCACTGGAAATCAATGACTGTACCCTCTTTGGAGGAATGGGCAATCAAATTAGACTCCATAAGGGACATGGAACATTTGTTGGCACAGGAAAGGAGGACCAGTTCTCCCACACTTGGACTGCATGGTCTATGTTCTACTCCTCTGAATTTCCAGTCTGAGCCCAGGAAGACCCGACCTCCAATACTCCTTGGCCATGATGAAGTGTCCATGACCTTATCCTTGCTTCTATCCTGCTTTTTACCTTGCTTAATTCCTTAACAACCCCACTTTTCCTTTACTGACGATGATACATAAAGGATAGTTAAAATGCAGATGTGTTTCCATACATACTGACTTACTTATTCATATATTATATGATAAATGCTCTTTTCCCCATCATACTAGGATACTGGTACACTTGCTAGTGTGACGGTGTGCCCCTTTATCTACAGTCAGGTGCAGGTCCCTTTAATTCAAACTCCCACAATCCTCTGGCTTCCCAGCATCCCCTGAGCTCTTGGGCATGCCCAGGGGATATAAATTCCAGCTCCTCACTGCTTCCTGTGCTCAGAGAAACCCCACCTGATGGGACAGCAGTGAACTGTCACCGGCAATGAAACAAAGAGAGAGGTGCCTCTAAGTGTAGAATTAACAAACTATTGGAAACTTTTGATAGTGTGAAGCGCGTCAACCTCTGTACCCCCTGCCTGTACCCCCATTTTTGCTCTATTTTTGCACAATGAATAATTTTGCTTTATTTTGGTGGGTGTGCTGCCATTCCGGATTTCTTTTCTCTGAATCCTTTACTCTTAATGTGCCTATTATATTCCACTTAATTGTGAGTAGCCATCTGGAAGGTTCCAATAAATAGTTTGTTAATTCTACACTTAGAGACGCCTCTCTCTTTGTTTCATTTCAGCTATACCTTGAACCTGGCTTCAGTTTCATTATGAGGCTGCCCTTTGTGTTTGAATTCCCTATGGACTAGACACAGACTATTTGTATTGTCTGATCATGTTTTTAAAAGCTGTTTTACTATAAGCTTATCCTTGGTCTTTGAATCATATTTGTTTTGATCTAGGTTTTTAGGGTATCTGGGCTGTGCGCCTATTCCTTTATAGGAATTGTCACCAGGTGTTGGGTTCTCCCCCCGTTAAGTCTGGTGTGTGGGCCACCAGCAGTAAGCACAAGAGCACGCAGCATCTATCTAAGCCCCAGTCACTGCAGAGGACTTTGCTACAGTCCATTTGGAGAGGCTGCCCATGCAGTGGGGTGGCCCAATCTTCAACCACCAGAACCTCCTGACCGAAGATAACAGCAGCAGTGTCAGTGTGAAACCTGTGCCAGCCCCAGATCCACCCAGCCATGAGCCTTCCAGAACCCTCCTTCATAAGGTGGACATGTGAGAACTACTGTAATGTCTTCTCTCTCTTTCAGAAGTTGAACTGAACTCTTGATACTGCCATCTAATGGCCATTTGTAGAATTGTTCTAATTTCTTCTGTTATATCAATGTTCTATACTGCTCCACCTTGCTCAACTGATATTCCTATGCAATGTTATGTTGACCTTCATTGTTTAGTAAAGTTTGCATATCCCCACTGGTCTGATCATTTGGCTGATACCATTCCACAACACTATCAACATGGGCTTTGGGGTAATATATCCAATGTTGCATTGTACTGACGTTTTCCAGACTGATGATATTCATTGTACACTGGAGATCTTATGCTGCTTGTACCTCTATTCCTTGTTCTTTGTATTACTTATTCAATAAAATAAGACTGAACCAAAAGGAGCAATATTTTTTAATAAACCGCTAGCAAACAGGCTAGAAAATGCCTAGCATCAATCTTGTGCCGAATATGTCAGGGAATAAACAGCAATAAATCCCTGCTTCAGGCAAAAGATTATTTTTTTGTTTTGGACGGGGAAAGAGGGGGGGTGGTCTAGAACCTCAAAGAATCCTTCCCAAACAAATAAATGTTTGGGCTGGATTTGGGTATATAAGCCAGTTACATAAAATGCTAATGAAAACTTCTGTATAGCTATAAGTACTTTCATATACATACTTGTAAAAGTTATTGGTAGCTCCTTCCTGTAATATAATATTTTATTATTTCAATGCTTAGTGATAGATGCAAAAAACTATAGAAACAGCTTTTATAAAGCAATGCCAGATGTGATTTTAAAACATGTGTCAACGCAAAAAAAAAATATGACAAAAATATGAAAAACACAAAAATTAATTCATTTTTTCAACAAAATTTGGAATCTAACCTGAAGGTTTTGGTTGTTCTGTAACCATTTTATAGTTTGATTTGAATTATATATCATTTTTTTTGGGGTGCGCGTGTAAGCTCTACATTGCAATCCTTTCTACAATTGTGTATGAGGTTCATTCTTTTCATCAAGGTTTGGAAGGAAAATGATCCAGGGCTCAGCTGGTTGTATTTATGTTGTTGCAGTGGCAGATTGGAACAATCCTGGCTTGGAGAGCCTCATATAACTTTGCAGTGGCGTACTGTTCTGCCCTGTCTTTGGAAACCGGGCGGCTGATCAGCTGGCTGCGAAAGGCATTAGGAAGCCCAGCTATGATTTGTAGCAGCGCTATCTATTGGCTGAGACGGCACGGCGGCATAAAGCGACTTTGTTCTCATGAGTAACCTGAGCCATGAAATTATTAATCTATGTTTGTAAAAGAATATAACACCCAGCAGAGCTCTACACACCGTTATTTATACAGCGAGGAAGGAACTGAGTTATTTTTGTTTGATTTTGTCGTGGTGATTAAAAGAGGGATATTTTATGTAGGTGAATCCAATGTCAGCTGATTGAGAAACTGGAAGTGCAACTATGGAAACCCTAGTGCAAATATAGCAGTGTTAACATAAGAAATCAAAGAAAATCTTTCATGGCAAATACGGATTTCCTAAACTTTCCTCATGCCGATATTATTTAAATTCCAAAAGACGCTTAAAGTGATTGTAAATGATCGCCTTGTAAAACAAGCCATTCAGTTTAAAATAGAAATGAAAGGCAAAACATTTTTGTATAGATATAAAAAAACATAACTACTTTTTTTCCCCTTTTTTATAAGTGATCACATTCCCTCTGTTCTCAGCTGCATAAGAGAAGCAGCAACACACTGAGATTCCCAGTGAATGGCTGTGCAGCAGGGGAGAGTCAGGACAAGTCCATGGCTTCCAACTGTCCCTGATTCTGAGGGACTGTCCCTGATTTGGAACAAAGTCTCTCTGTCCCTCTTTCCTCCTCATCTGTCCCTCTTTCCTCCTCATCTGTCCCTCTTTCCTCCTCATCTGTCCCTCATTTTGGTCTGATCTTTATAATTGGATATAAAATGCACTTTTTATCTTTTAAAAAGTGTTTCCCAGTACTAAACCTTTCATCTAATTTCTAAGTTGCTGCATTTGTAAATTGCAAAAGCAAGTATAAAGGAATAGTAGAAGTAAAGCATTTGTGTTTAATCTTATTTTTTTAATTCTCCTTTAAGGGTGCATGGCAGGATGTGTGTCCTATGCCCACATACGTTTGCTAATAGGTGTCCCTTATTCCCATTTCAAAATGTTGGGAGGTATGCAAGTCTAATCATTGGTGGAGAGTACATTGAGTTCCCATCATTGCTAGAGAACTGACCACAGTGTGCTCTCCTGTTTAAAGTGGTTGTCAACCACTTTAACCTACAGGTAAGCCTATAATAAGGCTTACCTGTAGGTTCCCTGCATATCTCCTAAACCTGCACGGTTTAAGAGATATACAGTGTAATGTCATTGCCGATGTCATTTGGCACATGCGCAGTAAAGAAACGGCCCGCTGCGCCGTTCCTTCACTTCGTCCGTGCGTGACGTCATGCGACTCTGGCCAGTCACCGAGCCAGAGATTGCGGCCCCGGAAGGAAGAGGGGCTGAAGATGGACGCTGCCTGCACAGGGGGCATCGCAGGCTCTGTTTGCAGGTAAGTGACACATAATGGGCTACTATGCGATGCATAGTAGCCCATTATGCTTTTACTTTGCAGGGGAATATAGAGGAAGTAAACCCCACCAGGGTTTTTCTTCCTCTTTAACGTGCTCCGTTTTTAATAGGAAAGCAGAGGGGCTGGCAGAACACCAGGGATTTCACATAAAGGAAGCAATACAAAAGAGAACAGGATACTTTTTCATATACTTGCATGGTAAAGTGAGCACATATCAGGAATATGAAGTGTTGGGGTAACAAACATTTTAACTCTAAATAAGGGCATCAAGTAGAGTTTTGTAATCCACAACCAATGATCCAGAACGATATTTCAATGGGGTGGCAAATGTGGTAAAGACTGATCTTTAAATTCTATCTAGTCTCAAGAACAAGAATGTAGTTTATTGCAGTTTACTGTTCCATAGATGAGGTGACTTCATTACTTTACCTTCCTTTTCTTCCTTTATTTTTGCCTCGTGATCCTGCATTCCTGTCCTAGGGTGACAATACCTGCTCACTGTACTGTACCTATGGAGGAGCAGCATTGTTACCCTAAGACTGGAAATGTGTCAGAACTATGGAACACCTCCCTATAGCTATAACATACGAGGGAGGTGCTCTGTAGTGCAAGCAGGTGAACTTGACAGGGATGATAACAATACTAGTGATAACTCTGCAGAGTACGCAGGGCAACACTGGATTTATGGCAGATTTAACAGTTATTTTTTTACTGCGATAACAAAATATTGTCAGTGGTGCAGTTCTTCTATTCATTTACAGTAAAACGAGCGTTTGACAATACGAGCAGTTTTTTTTTTTTAATTCTGACACGTTTTGCTAGTGCTGTCTCGCATAATGAGCAGAATTTAGCCTCTGTGCATGTGGCCAGAGGTGCGTGGGCACTGGTGAACCCTCAGAGATGACCAGAAGCATTCAGAAATACTTGGAAATCCTCGAAAATACCAAAGTGTAAACAGTTCCCGAGCATTTCCAAATGACTCTGACGTCTCCGAGGCTCACCAGCGCCACCACACCTCTGGCTACATGCGGTATTGCATACACCAGGTGCCCCCAGACCTCTGGCCACATACAGTACTGCATTGACAAGCAGTGACTGTGGAACGAATTAACTGAGTTTACATTGTTTCCTGTGGGGAAACATGCTTTGATAAACGAGTGCTTTGGATTACAAGCATTCTCCTGGAATGGATTATGCTCATAATCCAAGGTTCCACTGTATATTAGGCTTCACTAAATGGCAGTCTGTGGTCTGGATCTGGACCAAGTCACTGTCCCATCCAGACCACCGTGGTCCCGCCATTTAGGAGCTGATTTTTTCTCCCTGCTTCCGTTGCTGTTACTATCACAGTTCTGCAAACAGAGCGGGAGGGAGGAAGGGGCAGAGCTGTGATGTGAAGGATTAGTCGAGGATTTACCGCCCTGGTGCCACCAGACCTACCCTGTCACTGAACCAGGTCTAGGTCTGGTGTCTGACGGTAAATCACTTCGGATTATATGTCACCTTGGAACCTAATACTCGTATTAGGTAAGGTCCTCTTACGAACATTAGGTTTCGTGAGCAAATAGTTTCGTACAAAGGGGTGTCCTTTGTTACATTTGAGTCAATTAAGCAAGGTGTCAGTGACGAACAGTTACGTCATGACATACACCGGTCTCCAGACCCCCGTGGACCACATACGTTATGGCGTACATCGGTCTC
>BLSH010404617.1:1128150-1140809 GCA_018402905.1 Glandirana rugosa | reverse complement strand
TTTGGGACCATTGGCATTTATACAGCGATCAGTGCTATAAAAATGCACTGATTACTGTGTAAATGCCATTGGCAGTGAAGGGGTTAACCTGCAGGGGGCGCTCTAAGGGTTAACTGTGTTCCCTGGGCGTGTTCTTACTGTAGGGGGACTTGCCTAGCTGGGGAAAGGAAGTGGTCACAGCCTTCATGTATGAGAAGGCTGTGATCACTTCCCTTCCCCCTCACACAGAGCGGAGGTCCGTGTTTACATACACGGACCTCCGCTCATTCGCTCCGGGGGGGGCATCGCGGGTGGCCGGCGGCAATCGAAGCCGCCGCACCCGCTCCCTGGCCCCCCCCGAACACAGTGAGCGCGCGCTCACAGTATCTCTGTATCGCAGCCGCCATCGTATGACGGCGTTTTGCGTTACAGAGCCACTTTGCCGCCGCCAATCTCCGATCGGCGGTCGGCAAGTGGTTAAAGGTTCTGACACTGTGAACCTGGACATTGATCTGTATGTGTAGAGTCTGTAAGTTATCTGCTGTGGTATCTGGGAACCCTAACACTCACCTCCTTATCCATTCTACAATAAAAATTTAACCTGCCTCTAGAGGTGTCAGGGGGTACTACATAAGCCTCTTGATGAATTTAAGAGACTCTATCAATGGAAGAGAAGGGGAGCAAACTTCTGTAAGTATAAAGTGAAGGTACCTAGCAGCATCAACCTACAGATGCCTCCCAAACCTTCCCGTCAAAGCTGAATCTTAAAGTGGTTCAATGCATCAAGGTAAAAAACTTTCTGGGTGCAGCTTCTACCCCCTCCCCCCCCCCTATACTTACCTGAGCCCCATCTCGATCCAGCGATGTGCTTGAGAGCAGCTTCTGGGTCTGTCTCCTCATTGGCTCACACATTAGTGGGAGTCATTGGTTCCTGCTACTGTCAATCACAGCCAGTGAGCCAATGAGGAGAAAGCAGGGGGGCAGGGTCAAGCTGTGCTCTGTGTGAATGAACAATGTCAGTTTACAGCAGTGCGGCTGGGTAGCAAAAGTGCTCCTAGAAAGAGGCTTGATCTTGGGGGCACTTGGCAAGGGGAAGGAGCTGGGAAAACCAGCGGGAAGCCCAAAACGAAGAGGAATATGCAATGTTTTTGCACAGAGCAGGTAAGTATAACATGTTTGCTATTTAAAAAAAAAACACAACCTTTAGAATCACTTACCATTCCGAGAGGCAATGATTGTGCATTTTCTAATAGAACCCCTTTCCTACTTTCTGCAATTGCCTATTGGCTGGTGAAGACACCAATTGAAATATGTGGTGGTGGGCCTTAGCAGCATGCTACGCCACTACCAGAAGTGTTGAAGCTTTACCTGTCAGAACAGCCCAACATTTGAGTATAATAGGAAGGTATCGGAGACTGCTGCAGGTCTGTGCAACTCTAGGTGGCTGAACTTCAAACTTGCAGCAGGTCCACCGTCCCTTTCTCTCTGTGACAGTGTCCCTTTAAAGCCCATATCAGGGCTACCCCTCTCGCTCCCCTGTAGGCCCCCTCCACTGTACTTTTTTAAAATTATATACTTACCTTTTTCAGATGTGCTAAGCTGGTCACGTGACATTGAGGGTCCACTTACTTTTTCCGATTTTCTATTGGCAGTGGTTGGTCCTCAATGCCAGTTGACATCGGTGCCAAGTTTTGCAACATTATACTCTGAGTGTTGGGTGTCAAAGTGACGTCTCTTCACGGGGTGAGTCCATGACATCCTAAACTCACAGTATACATTGTGTACATGCCCATTCTTCCAGGCTAAATGGCGGTCTTTCAACCCAGAAGACTGAGGACATCTTGTGGCTAAAAGAAATCACTTACAGTGCCAGGGAGGGGGTAAGGATTACAGACAAAGCTGCTTTTTAATTTTTAATCTCTGCTTTTTCATTTTTAATCTCTGCTTTTTTCATTTTTTTTTTTTACATTTATGAGAGTTAGGCTTAAATAAGTATTTATAGCAATCGTGTAATTTCTAATAATGATAACAACAGTGTAACAACATTTTTCTTACCATAGCCGCTTTTTTTAGGTGATATTGGTGGGTCTGGAAGAGTCTCAGGTGGCAGTTTAGGGTAGGAAGTCTTTGGTGGAGGGAACAGTTTCTGTCCTGGGGCTGCCTTTGGACCCATGTAAGGTGGATGATATGCTGGCTGGATGTGAAGTCCTTCTTGGCAAGCATCCCCTGAGTGTCCAGGACAACAGCGCCACTGCAGTTCAGTCACTATCTTGTGCCCGATTTTATACTTGGGCCTGAAAAGTGTCCTGTACCTATAAGGCAATAATGGAGCAAATTAAATATGCTGGGCAGTCAACCACATCCCCCCTGTCCATTTAGATTCCACGGATCTTGAGGGTCCATCAAGCTTAATAATGAGAAGCTCTGCAGGTGACTATTTGCCGCTTTCACTAATGTTCTATAATGAAATCTATACAAATAGTAATTTGTTACTTCAGGCTGTGATTAAATAGAAGCAGCAGGGTACATTTTTCTCTAAAGACGGTGGGAAAACCCACCAAATGTCATGCTGACTTGCAATAAAATTCTTCATTTTCCCAAATGGTTGTGGTGTGAAAGGAACGCCATATTAGCTGTTAATAATTAAATGTAGCAAATTATTTTTACATCACATTGCATTATAGGTTTATAGAGGCTTACCTAACAAGCCAAAGGGGAAGGTGTAGTAAAGTAACCTTTGGCAACAATCCAAGGTTATCTTTCCTTATTTTGACCAATGAAAATAAAAAATATATAAGCTTCGTAAATTGTGTTGTTAAAAATAGTGCATGTATGATTTTTGTGCATTGAGGCACATAGGGGTCGATTTACTAAAGGCCAATAGACTGTGCACTTTGCAAAGTGCAGCTAAACTCTTCAAGTGCAAGTGCTCCATAGTTTAGTAAATGAGCAGAAGGTCTGCTGACTTCCATCATCCAATCATGTGCAAGCAAAAATGCTGTTTTTTTTTTATTTTCCTTGCATACGATTGGGTATTCTGTGCAAAGTGAAGCTTTACCTCATTTGCTAAGGTCTGGAGCAACTGCACTTGCATAGTGCAACTGCACTTTGCAAAGTACACAGCCTATTTGCTTTTAGTAAATGAACCCCATTGTGTGCATTCAAAATGAATGGGCTTGCCTAATGCAGTGCGCATTGATGTAAATAAGTCCTTCATTACAGCAGTGCAAATGAGCCCTTGGGGAGGATTCCATGTTCTTATTTCCAGTTAAGAGACCATGTTTTTGATATGTTCAGATTCTGCATCAATCAGCTGACACAAACAGGTAGCTGATGAGATGATGATACCTGTGGGTACCCAAAGATAGAATTTAATGGTAGTAGATTCTCCATTAGGCTAACTTCTGGCTAGGTTCTGAGCTTCTTCAAGTGTTTTTGGAGCCTTATTTACACGTATTTGTCCATGCGGTTTAGGTTTTTTCAGGCTTGAGTGTTTTTGCTTTAGCCAATGGAACGCTAGTGACTGGAAGGAAAGGCAAGATATTTGTGCAAAAAACATGCATTACGTGAGGTTTTAGGTGTGTTTCAGGCACGCTAATTGAAGTCTATAGGGATAAAAAATGCATTACTCTGCTTAGGCAAAGTGAACAAAAATGCACAGTACATTCACACCTCTTCACTAGGGTATGGTGCAGTGCAGGTGTTTATACTGTAAATGTGCCTTGAGGTAATGTGCAATTAAAACATCCTAAATGGTTGCATAAAAATTTGCAGGAGCACTAGACCAAAATAGGATAAAAGAGACCAAGATAATTTTAATTGTTGATAAAAAAAGTCATAAAAATAGCCAACACACTTCGGGGGCAACACTACTCTCCGTTCAGCAAGGCTCAACACAGGATAACACTTGGAGCTCCATTGCTGCTGGACAACTGCTGTCAGGTTGTTCATCCATGAGGAGAGTTCAATACTGGTTCTAATATAAATATATGAAGTCACTGGAGTTCATCCAGGTTTTATCCTGTGTTGAGCCCCGATGAAGGGAGAATGGTTTTGCCCTGGAACGGTTGTATTTCTTTATATCACTATTTTATCATAAATTAAAATGATCCTCTGACTCTTATATCTGATCTTGGTCTGGTGCTCTTTTCTGTATTTGTATGGAATGAGTTAAATATACCCAACCTTTATTTTAAGAGTTGGTAGTCCTTCATTGGAATCAAAACACCCCAAAAAGAGCACATTTTACAGTTGGGTACCCATCGAGGGAAGCCTTGGTGTGTGGGAGGTGCCTTGCCAGATCTTTTGAGCTCATTTGAAGTTTTCGTTCATCTGACTACACATGCAAGTCTAACATTTCCCAGCGCCTCTTTGAATATGAAAAAAAACCCCAGAAGACGACTTTGTTAGTCGAAACGCGTTGGGTTTGGTTCCCCTCATGTCACTGGAGATACTGTTATTAGATGGGCTCATTTTGCTGCTATATTTGTAAGTGTTTTTATACCTTTTTAAATAAAAGTGTTCAAATGGTATTACACTATGGAGGTTTTCCCTTCTTTTTTCATCCATTGAGCGGTTCAACACACAATCCAAGGATATTCCCAAGACCATTCTAATAGGTTGCAGAGGTATTCTGAGGATTGGGGAGCATTCACTGCGGTTACCTGGATCACCTTCAGAACTGAACTGGGTTCATGGATCCCCTGCTGGTTTCTTACCAGTATCTGGTAAGCAGGCTATTTCATAGATTCTTTATCAGAATTTTGGATTGGATTTATACTTCATCACCTATCCTCATTGGACTTTTATTATTTATTTGTAGTGGGACCTTTGTGTCCCTGTTATTTTACTTTTGATTGACTATTTATTTGGACTTTCATATGCCAAGAATAGAAACACTGAATTTGGGTTGACAGAATTTTACCATTATGTCACTTACTATATGACTTTCTCAATAGCGCTGCATTTTTGTTTTTTTCATTATTTGCACAAATTGATCAGTTTGTTTTGCGTGCTGCTGGTTGTATCATTTTGTTCACATTAGGGGGCGCGGGTTTTCACTTCTCTTTTACTGCCTCTTTGAATATGTTGTTCTGGAGTAAATGATTGCATGGCAACTCGTGGCATGCTACCTTACAAGCGCCATGACTATGGGTTGGCCTCTAAGCATTACTTGCCATATACATTCTAAAAACACCATCTTTAAAGAGGGGGCTGCGATGTGCTTGGTGACTTTTTTTAAGCATAATATAGACGCGGTCATTGGCGCAGACCAGGCATGCCTAGCACCATAAGTTTGTTATAATGGCTGATCTGTTTATGCACATAATTCTCTGGAGTTAATTTTGCATCTATGTGTTGTGGTAACAGACAATACATGCGTCCATACATTGCGGCCCCACTCATTTTGAATATTGCACCAATGCGTTAAAGTAATGAACATTCTTTGCAATGCATGGCAATCCAGCAAAGTGTGTTGTGGTGCGTAGTGGCAATGGTCTTGTAACATGTTCAATATTTAGAATGTTTTGGTGGATCGGAAGCCCACTGATTACAATGAGCTGCCTTAATGCAATGCATGTTAATGAATGACTTAGCGCGTGTGCATTAACACACTGCACACATATAATGTATATTATTTGTACCCTTAAAGTTTTATGACCTATAGAACATGGTTCAAACTTGAGCTTGGAAAATGGTCACGGAGTACCTCTGCAGCTTTCCATGCTACATACATTTGTAAATTATTCACAGAAGAATATTAGGCATTGTTAGTACATTGCACTCACACAACAGTTCCTGGGCATTTGGGTCCCCAGCTGCACTTGAGGTACTCAGCCTTGATATACGGTTCTGTGCCATCCTGCTGTGTGCAGGTCACGTTCTTCTCCACCACATAGACACAGTAATTTCTGCAGGAGAAAGCCGTGGTATGGAGACAGTTTGGAGACAGTTAGGGAATGAAAGGGGTGGGGGAAAGAGGACAGCAAGAAGGGACATGAGAGGGGGAGGAGGGAGATGGAACAGAAAAGCATTAGCTGAATATAAAACGAATATCTCCAGTAATAAAACATCCATGTAATTTACACAAGGGATTTGGTGACATACCACTGGCCTTGTTCCATAAACGAATGCCAAAAAATGCTGGAAGGGCGGTTCCCTAGGCAACCTATTTACCTTTTAAGAGTAGACTGGAATCAGTTAGACGCTATGGGCTACTGCTCCTTTCACATAGTCATTGAACCTTGCCCTGGTTTATTGTATAAGGCCAATTGTGATATTCTTATATATATATATATATACCTGTGCTGATCTTTAGAAAAGTAAACAGGTGGCTGAATGGTAACACAGGCAACCATAGCATCCCAGGAGCCCCAAATTTCTGTTGTGCAAAAACTGATGTCAGGTAACTAGTCAGCGCGAAAGACTGTTCCTACCCAGCTCCTGCACCTTGCTACTGGTCACTTATTGTGACCACTGACCTCAGACAAGGTCCATTTACTACATCTGAAGAGTGCAAAATCTGGTGTAGCTCTGCATAGAAACCAATCAGCTTGCAGGTTTTTTGTTGTTGTCAAGGCTTAATTGAATAAGCTGAAGTTAAAAGAGGATTGGCTACCATGCAAAGCTGCACCAGATTTTGCACTCTCCAGTTTTAGTAAATCAACCCAATGGCTTCACTGACCAATAGTACAACTCAAGTAGTGGGCAGGATAAAGTGACAACCTTCTAGATCAGACTTTCTCAAACTTTTTACCCCAGAGGAACATTCAATAACATTCTGGGAACCCCATGTCATATTACATGATTGGGGTTAATGTCAAGAAGCTCTTTACATTGATGGCTACTGGGAAGAATGTTCCCCTTATATTGGTGCCCTTGTTACAGACAGCTAAAAAAAAGTCATTGGCGTAATGCTGCTAGCTCTGCCAAGTGCTGTTGGGCCAGGAATTATGCAGGCATCAGGTGAGAGGTCAATCAGCCACAGCTCAAGGAACCCCTAGCAACCTCTGGAGGAGTTCTCTGGAACCCTGGTAGAGAATGCTCAAGATCAGGGTTCTCCAAACTTTCTAAACAAAGGGCCAGTGTACTGTCCTTCAGAATTGGGGGGGGGCAGACTGTGGCAGTGGGGATAGAAAATGTCAGTGTGAGTAAACAAAGCCTTAGACTTAATGGTCAGTGCAAGTAAATACATTTCATAGCACCTATGGTCAGTAGAAGGAGGAATAGTGTCCCATCATTGGTATTAGTGGGAAGAATAGTGCCCCATCATTGGTAGCAGTGGGGCGAATACTGCCACATCATTGGTGTCAGTGGGAGGAATAGTGCCCCACTGTTGTTGTCAGTGGAAGGAATAGTGCCCTATAATTGGTGTCAGTTGGAGGAATAGTGCCCCATCATTGGTGTCAGTGGGTGGAACAGCTCTCGATCATTGGTTTCAGTGGGAGGAATAGTGCCCCACTGTTGGTGTCAGTGGAAGGAATAGTGCCCTATAATTGGTGTCAGTAGGAGGAATAGTGCCCCATCATGATATTATGGTGAGAAATAGTGCACCCTCTTTAGTGTAGGCAGGAAGAATACTGCCCCATCATTGGTGTCAGTGGGAGCAATACTGTCTCATCATTGGTGTCAGTGGGAGGAATAGCGCCCCATTGTTGGTGTCAGTGGAAGGAATAGTGCCCCATAATTATTGTCAGTGGGAGTAATAGTGCACCATCATTGGTATCAGTAGGAGGAATACTGCCCTATAATTGGTGTCAGTGGTAGGAATTATTCCGCATTGTTGGTGTCAGTGAGAGGAATAGTGCTTTGTATTGGTGGGAGGAATAGTGCCCCAAGATAAAGGCTAGCAAAGAGCCACATCTGACCCCTGGGTGCCGCAGTTTGGAGGCCACAGCTCTAGATAATAGCATTATCTGCATAACAGAGGGTTCAATATTAATATTCAATAGACAGTTTATATTGTTAAAGGTCAGAACAGGTTCAAACCAACACCTGTAGTAAAGCAGTCACTAAGGATGCCAGTACATACTTTCCATTTTACTGGCTGGCCATCCAGAGAATTGGCACGTCCCACCTGAATGCCAAACTGTAAAATCTTGGCCTCAAAAACTTATCAAGAGTTCCAGTCATTCTTAGGGTTTGGTGGGCATACCTATGCTTCTACTTTTAGAGACGACATTTGAATTGCAATTTGGCGGCCTCTGGGGGGCACAATGCAAGAGCAGCCAGTAGAATAAGAGGTATGTGCTAGCACTTTATGGTATATAGGTCTTCTGTTCTTTATGACTTAAGGTCTGTTTGAAAGGCATTAAATTAGTATAAAAATAATAATGTAATGATGATGTAACTTATAGCAACCAGATCAAAGTAGACTACTCAATAATATGAGATTTCTGATGGGTTACTATGGGTTACTGCACATTCCTCTTTACCCTATTAAACCCGCACCTCAATACTAATAGCAGAGCCTCATGTTGTGTGATGGATGCTGTCAACAATAGAAACAATTTTGCTTCATTATACCAGGCAAACCGCCAGAGACAAGCACAGGCAAGGGCGTCCGGTCCAAGACTAATTCGTATAGCTCTGTATAACGATGTTTCAAATTGTTACACTAATTATTCACACGCTCCTCGTATAAAATGAATGTATAGAATTCATGGGCCAACACATATCCTGACGTGAGTAATGAAGATCAGGCAGTGTTTTCTGACACTCCTAAACTGATACTCATTATGTACGGAAACACAAAGACGCACTGTTATACTACAAGTTCCAGCATGCTTCCCCAATTCTTCTCTAACAGAAAATATACATCTGCAGACTGCCTACCTGTGGACTGTACAATGGGGAATAGGCATTACAAAGATATGAAAGAATTCATTGTCAGCTCATCTGAGCAGGATTCCCGTATTCTCTTGTGCCCATTAAATTTTGTTATTCTTTCATGTTCAATACCCTTTGAATAAGGCACAGCAAAGCTAAAATAGGCCTGTGATGGCTTTAGTATTAGTAGCACACATTAGACCTATGGGTTTAAAAAATAATGAATAAATCAGTACTTAGGATGATGTGAGCGCGCAGTAAGCAACAGCAACCAATCAGACTCTATCATCTTCAATTACCAAAAACAAATGATAACTGCTGATTGGTCGCTTTGGATTACGGCACTGTGCTCTTTACTTTGATAAGTAAACGCATGAATCACTCTTGCAGCCAGTCATCTCCATTAAGATACTGAATAGGCGGGATAATAAAATAGACAGCGTGTTAGAGTATGCAAGCAAAGGCTGAGCATTTCCTTTGTGCTCCATATATTTCTCCTTGGCACGAAAATTTCCAATATATGCATAGGCAGCTCAATGGCACTTGGATCAAGCAACCAAATTCCATAGTGGTTGGGTACATCACTCTGGACAGTGCCATGGGATATGTTGGCATATAACTATGCTAGTGCTTCGCCAATCTATTACAGATTTGGCGTAGACCTTATCAAAGCACAGGCTTCTTTCTCCGAATGCATTTGTGGTCAGAAGGAAGAATCCCACCCTTATAGATAACTAACAGTTAATAGTTGTCAGGGGTTACATATCTGAGAGGCAGAAAATGCTCACTGCTTAAGGAACCCATAGCAACCTCTGGAGGAAACCTAGAGTTCCACAAAACCCTCGATGTGAAAGGCTAGTATACCCACTATGTTGGATCAAGTCGTTAATGGCTAGAGGTCATTTTACTCAGCAAACATATCTAAAATTGTAAACTACAGTACGGTATGTTACTTTCCATAACCAAAGTCCATCAGACATGCCACCAGTCTTACCTGTGCTTGGTGATGGGTTTGCCATAGGTCTGGGGATGTGAGCCCGGTGTATACAAGCTGTGAATGAACCTTCCCGTGGCAGGAGGTGGGAAATATGTCCCTTTGGCCTCGGCTGGGCATAGTGGCCCGCTTAACCATGAAGAGAGGGAAACTAAAAGCAAAATCCTGAGCATCCTATCTCGCATTTTTCCAGAGGAGAATCAGGATCAACAGTCTAAAATGTTCTGTATATGCCGTTCCTGGGTCTTTACTACAAGAGTGGACTTCTTCTCCTTGTGCCAATCCAATAGCTTCTTCACAAGTCAAGTGATCTGTCTTTTATGTGGCACACAACAAGCTGGCTCTTCCAGTTTGAGGACCTTACGTTTTTTAAGCCAGTCTTTTGGTCTTCTAAATCACCAGGACTTTTAGGAGCATGAACAGAATTCGTCTTTACGAAATTTTCGCCTTTACGACTTTTGGCAAGTCAATCGTTGAGAGGTCCGTCACTTGTGCCACTTTCTCAGGAGACCAGAGCTGTTCATGCCCCTGTCTGACTTTGGATCTGTTCTATATGTTAGGAAGAGTCGCTGTCACAAAGTGTGACTGTCCTTGGCTAAAGTCCTTGGCTTAGCCTGACGCTGTTTCCATTTCGTTTCCTTTCTGCACTTTTTCTTCTCTTTCCACCACTCACTTTTACTTCCCAAATTCTTTATTTTGCATTCTTCTTTTCCCTCCAGCTCTCACACCTCTTCATCACATCCCTCTGATGTGAATTCTCTTGTCTGTTTCCCAACGCTCCCTGTTTCCAGTGTCTGCATTCCCTGTATGTCTCTCTGAATCGAACTTTCTATCAGTCTGTTGTGACTTTCTGTCTTTCTCCAGTCTCCCTCTCTCCCCCTGTCCCTGACAGCTCCTCACAGCTCCCTCTATACCCCAGACCTGTAGAAGGGGAGGGGGTGATTGGGGTGGAGGGAGAGGAGGAGTTCTCTGGGATTAGAATAATATACCCCCCTGCTTTACCCTTTCCTGAAACTGCGTTACCTCTGCCAGCAGCAACATGAGCCTCAGCCTGGCACTGCATGTCACATTCACCGCAGCAGGCAGAGCGGCACACGTGCGCGGCGAGCATGTACATTGCAACATTCAACACGTTCAGGAGAATTGCTGACGTCCAGCAGGACTGCCAGCTCATCCAAGTTGCAGATTCCTCATGCACAGAAGCCGGTCTGCAAGCATTAAGCAGAAAGCTTGGAGTTTAAGTGCCCATTCACATAGGGGCGACTTGCGATGAGTTGCCTCAAGTCGCCCCAAGTCGCTTGACGTCTGAAATCCCATTGAAATGAATGGGAGCCGTCTTAATATACACTACTGAAGTCGCTCTGATTTCAAGGCGACTTTAGAAAAGGTTCCTGTACTACTTGGAGACGACTTCTATCCGACTTGTGCCCATAGGTTTCAATAGAAGTCGCCTCCATGTCGGATCCCCTTCTACATGGAAGTGACTTTACAGTATAAAGAATAGAATTTATTTTTAGGCAACCCCCTCCCTCCCTTCTCTGATTGGTCAAGGCAAAGTCGCCTGGCAAAAGTCGTGTTGTAAAGTCGCCTCAAATCCCTGAAGTTGCACTGAAAGTCGCGCTGAATTTGCCTAGCAAAGTCGCACCAAAGTCCGGTCACCCCTCTGTGAATGCAGCCTAACTGACACTGATACTATTTTCTTTTTTTATTATACCCAAAATATGCTGACTCTGACCTTTGATCCTGATTTAGATCTTTGACCCTAATACTAACCCTGGCAAACCTTAATCTTGTTAATTTTTTTTTTTATTATTATTCTTTTATTGAATTGTTATTCTTTATTTTTTTTTTTTTTTACACACTTTTTTTTCTGTTTACAGCTTCATCTACAAGGATGTATTCAGAAGAGGAAGTTAACACACGGGCGGGATCACAGTGACAAGATTTGTATTCACACACTAAAAAGTGCACTGAAAGTGGAGTTCCACCCACAAATGCATCTTCATATATATTTTAAATCCTCTATACATGATGAATCACCTTTGGAAATTAAAAAAATTATACTCACCCTAAGTGCCCTGTTGCTATGTGGTCCCTGTAATCTTCCACTTCCTGATCCGCGGCACCCCGCATCACTTCCTGCCTCGCCTGGGCTCATGGGACATGTGAGTCATCATTTCCCATGAGTCAGTGGGAATCCCTGAGCTGTAAAATCACGTTATTTCCAGACAGGAAATGACGCGATTTTGTGGGGGAGAGACATATTATCTATGTTGCCATAACAACGGGGCGGGACCTTCCTCCATTGCTGCCCACTGTTATGGCAGCGAGACACATACTCAAGATCGAGAGGTGCATTCTGGTTACCCAGCATGCACCTTATCCAGGAAGAGACTCTAGGAGGGTGCGAGTGGGCATCACATGTCCACAGCTAAGAAGGGAACTCCCAGTAAAGAAAAAATCAGCAATGTAAGTACAAAATAAATAGGGAGACTACCCGGATTTAAAGCTATCAATTACTTTACTTGTGCAATGAATACTAACTAGGTGGATGCCAGCAAAAAAAAAAAAATGTATGTGGGCGGAACTCGGCTTTAAAGAGGAAGTAAACCCTAATGGGTTTTAGTACGACCCATTGGTCTTACGTGGAGAGCTAGAACTCATACACAGAGCGACGGTATTGTCACCCGTCGTTACCTCCTTCCAGGGCGGGGCAACAATACCGTTGTATCTATTATACAGAGAGGGGGTGTTTTAGCGCAGTAAAGGACAGACCTTTATTGCACTAAAATGTCGAGTCCCTAAGGGTGACTGAGTACCCTTTACTACTGAGTGTACAGGGTACTCGGGTCCGCTC
>BLSH010404617.1:1049482-1073466 GCA_018402905.1 Glandirana rugosa | reverse complement strand
GAGTTATTTTAATGCCAAAGAATTTGAAATTCTCTGCAGACAGTTTTGTGGTCCACACAGTGACAGACAGTCCAGCCAGATTGTTTACCTCTGCCTACTGCAGAAGCAATTTTGTTCACAGACACATCCTGCCTTGTTGATTGGACAATGAAACAGCAGCATATTGTTACACCTAAAGTAGCTTCATATAGGTAGAGTATATGATAGACATTGTTGTATAATGGGCTAGCCACATGCTAGGCTGCGTGTCCTCCACCTGCACTAAAAACATTGAGGTTGAGAAGGAACCATGTAGGCAGCTGCAGTCTATTTTCTCCACTGCAGGTGGTGCTCTTCAGCAGCAGCAATGCAGGTGGAGGAGGAAGGCAAGAGGAACCTAGTTCCTCTTTGGTTCCCTTGGTCACAGGAAGGCAGCTATCCAATTGGATGCTGGCACCTGTGTGACTGGCAGTCTTCTTGAGTCAAGCAAAGTCTATTTAAGACCCTGGCTCTCTGGTTTGACACGCATTTTATAGGTACAGGTCATCTGCCTGTCACAAAGAGTGCTTAGCATCAGAGGGAAAGGTTTCGGAGGAGTAGGGAAAGTGTAGGGACATGCCATCCTTCCAGGAAAGCCTCCTTGTTTGGTGGCCAACTGGCCAGGCTACATTCTGCTGCTCAAGACAGATGCTGTCAGCACCTAAGGTCCACCAATTCACTGCCGCTTTGCTGTTACAACATGTGAGGGTTGGGTCTGTTTTGTATTGCTGGACATCTATTACAATATATTTTTATTACTGCACTTGGACGCTGTGTGTTTTCTGCCCGCCACATCATGCTGCACCTTTCCACACCCACTCTTACTCATTTCTGCACAACATATTGCAGATTGGATCTCTTAGTCTTCCCAGGTATTTTGGGCATAGGCTCTTCCTCTGGACACCAACAGGTGAGCACCCCTAGGAGGGAATAGCCTGGCCTAACCAGCACCACCAGTAGCCTCACGCCTTCCCCTGGCCTCACAGCAATGGACCCAAGTAGCAACCTCATCTAGTACCTGTTTGTTACCAAAGGACATTCCTTTCTAGAGATTAGGAAAAGGAAGGGTCCAAACAAACGACAGCCATTTAACTGTTTACTAAACCAGTTAATTTACATCCTTCAGTCATTCTGGAGGTGACGGCAGATTCCTTTAAAGTTGCAAGCAGCGAGTGCCACACGTCACTCAAAAGCAGAGAGGACTGAGTCTGTTGCCTCCTACCAAAGTCTTGCTTTCCATGCAAAGGGGATGCAAGTAGTCCGAAAAGTCTTGCGCCTCTCAATCCCTGCTTCCCACTTAAGGGGAAGCATCCAGAGCTAAAGCTTCAAAAAATTACATCTTTGCCACAGCCTGGTCTTTGCAATGCTTCCTACGATGACCAAAAACCCAGGCGGATTCCTGCCAGACTACATATACAGAGCCGTCTTCCCAAAATACCCTGTACTGGCAGGGGCGCGGGTGCAACAAACTCCCTATCTAGGTAAACTCCACCCACTACACTAGGAACCGTTAGTGGTTACCTTTCCTACCTCATTGCAGGGGTTCCTGACTCTACACCAGGTACTCCTGGGCCTCTGCCCTACAACACTTATTCAGTATAATTTGGGAACCTTGGGATAACTTTCATGGTACTTCAGAACAAATGTGACTTGTACTCTGTGGTTGAAACTAATTTATCTCCTGACTCTCTTTTTCTGATTTTCTTTCTTTCTTTTCTCTTTCCAACCATTTTGCTTGTGTCTGAACTATTACATATGCCTTGCTAAGGCAATAAACTAAGAGAAAAAGAAAATTGTGATCTGTCGCACCCACTGCGACATGTCTCCATCCCTAAAAATGCATGCAACGAACAATTATGGTCCTGGGACTTTAAATGAGACATGCCACATAAGAACAAAAGTACAAACGTATAAAAAATTGTCATTTTATTCACATACTGTATAAAGATTAACATAATGTTGAACATAATGATGAACATAATCATTCGCAAAGATCTGGCCATCAAGGGCCCTGGGAAGAGCTGACATAACACAATAAAAGTAGAATAAAATTGTCATGAATACAAACACACATATGATGTAAAAATTATATACATGGCCAGATACATGAAAATAGATGTAGAAGTCAGATGGTATGCGCATGGTGTAACTCTATGCATTTCGTGGCTTATAGCCACTCGTCAGGAGTGCAATGCTATGAATTATCGTGGCTGTAGGTATAAATAAGATGAGTTAATCAGACTCATAAGGAATGCAAAATAAGTACACCCATAATAGGGTGACAATTTTTTATACGTTTGTACTTTTGTTCTTATGTGGCATGTCTCATTTAAAGTCCCAGGACCATAATTGTTCGTTGCAAGGCAATAAACTAACAACCCGGGTTCCATTAAGACACCTCAAGAGCACTCAACTGATGAAAGAAAGCTAAAACAGATAATTCTCCTAAGCAGGTTTGCATCCTACTGGCAAATTGCCAGAAAATTTCTTGGAGCCCTTTAACTACATATACCTACACATAAAGTAAACTTACTATCTACTGTATATATGCACACCAGAAACTCTTACCCTGATTTTGATGTACACCTTGCACTTCCTTTTCAAAATCTCAAGGCTGTGTAACACTTATTTTGCCAATTTTACACTATTTTGTATTCCTGTACCTGAATCTTCCATCACTTGACCGCTCCCAATAGTGCCTTTTCTGGTGGTGGTGATCAGTGATGGAAGCTGCTTTCCATGCAGCCTTCTGGTCTTGTAGCTGCCCCTTGCATCATGATGTCATAATGCCACCTCTCCAGTACTACAGGAACCTGTGAGAATTTCTGTGATGGGCACTTTGCCCAGCCAATGGGTAGCATCCACATCATCAAGACCTAGAATGACTCTCCAGACCAAAATAGACTTGTAAGATGGTCTATCACATGACTGCAGTTTCACTTAACAAAATAGGTACAGATCGCTCACTGTTTTCATTCAAGAAAGGAAGGGGCTGGTAAATAAATTTACTGGCTACCCACTCTCCATTCTGAACCCAATCCTCCTGTGCCGCAGTCAGCAAGGAGAAAAGGAGAAGCCGGCTGCACTTCAGGGGGATCAGAGCCAGGGGGTTAGTGTGCTCCGGGATTTAGTCTGGATCTGCTAAAACCCTGGGA
This sequence comes from Glandirana rugosa, assembly GCA_018402905.1. Classification (NCBI taxonomy): domain Eukaryota; kingdom Metazoa; phylum Chordata; class Amphibia; order Anura; family Ranidae; genus Glandirana; species Glandirana rugosa. Next base: position 1,070,293 of record BLSH010404617.1, on the reverse strand, counting down.
TTTCTATGACATTTTGGAAGGCTCCTGCCCATTTGGGGACAGTTGGGAGTTATATTTCTGGATGGACCCTTACTGTACTGAGTCTGCTGGATCATGCATAACACTGTGTATTTTGTGACTTCCCTAAAGCTTGGCTTTAAATGTACTTTTATAAATGTACATAAATTATTATATTGTGAGCTTCCTATGGAATATTCTTGGGCTGCCATTTTAAGGCTGTATTCATATTAGAGCTGTCTTTGTTTTTTTTTTTGTTTTGCAGGCTTTTTTGTGAGCATTTCTACATGTGTTTTTGCATGTTTTTGTGGGCGTTTGAGGCTTGAGTTTTTTAAAATAATTTTTAGACAGTGGAATGTTAGTTACTAAAGAATAAAACATGCAATGTATGCATTTTCACATGTTTTTTCAGGTGCTCCAATTGAAGTCTACTGGGGTCAAAAATGCTTAAAGTGGATGTAAACCCTCCAGTGAAGTGAACAGCCTCAGATAATACACAGAGATGACACAAACCTCCCTATATAATTCTTACATGTATATCTTCTGTCTTCCCTTTGATATATTGTTTAGAAAATGCACATTCTGTTAGATTTTGGAAGGGGTTGATAGCTAAGCGTTGTGAGAGACTGTGAGAAAGCTGATTGGAGGAAAGCCACACACCCCCTCCCCACACATGCAGAGCTCTAATTGTGTTTTGTTTAGCAGCCTGCTAATCTATTTTTAGCAACCTCCCACGACTCTAATGTCCCGACTAACCAGAAGGAGTGAGAACTTATCAGGCTGGTAACAGAGCTACGGAAGAAGAGACAGCTACGGGAAATAGATATTTAAGAGAGATAACAAAACACTACATACAGATATGCCCAGCTCAAATTTCATGAATCGGGTTTACATCCAATTTAAACCTGGGTTCACATTGGTGCGGAAATGAAATGGTTCAAGTTCAGCTGAACTCTCACCATTTCATTCCCGCATGTCAGTCCCAATTTCAGCTGCAGGTTTCTGCACAGATGTCAATGGAAATCGCACCTGAAATCGCCAAAAGTAGTACAGAAACTACTTTTGGAAATCGGTGTGGCGCCGCAGACAAGTCAAATCGCATGCCAAAACGCACCAATGTGAACCAGGGCTAAAGCTAGTAGCTCAAAAGAAGCACATGTACTTTTTTGAGCTACAAGCTGCAAGCTTTAGATCCCTAAAATCCGCTAAAAAGCGCCTGAAAAGCTCTTCAAAAGCACCTGAAAAGCTCTTCAAAAGGACTCAGTGTTTTACTGGCAGTTTAAAAGCGCCCCGGTGTGAAAGGGGCCTTAAGCAACACTACATTCAAGTGTAAACAGGCACAATTGAAAACCATGAGATTTTGAATGTTGACTGTTTTGGAGCTTCAAGCTACAAAATGCTCAGGTATGAATGGGGCCTAAAAGAGGTTTCATAAATATCTAAACTACTGTGAAGTTACAATGTATTTTATATGCATCTGTAAATCCTGTTCCGTCTAAGCAAGAAGCCAAGCAGAATTTACATAATTTATATAATTACATTTAGCATTTTATTTGTACAAAGCAGTTCTGCGAGTTGTGTTTCATATTAAGTAAGCTGAGAAAGGTCAGAAACCCATGCTGAATGGATTTCTTCAACATTAGATAGATTTTATTTTCCATAATAAATGGAAAGTCATTGTGTTTGCATTAACTGAAAAAAGACTTGCGTTATATCCAAACATATCCATTGTGTCATATCATGAATTAGGAACAGAGATGTTATATCTTATTGTGCTGTAATAATGTTTCCCATGGAGAGAGCAGATTGCTATTTAAGCATTAGAATAACAGCGTCTTGCATGACTTCAGTATAACAGAAAAAGCTGAAATGAACTTGGAACACAATGGTTTGGCCGGTGAAACACACCTGCATGCATAAAAGACTAGCACAAGAGCAGGCCTTGTCAGTGCTTGTGCTGCAGCAAAGATTTATGGGTGATTTATTTTAGCTTAATATATCTAAGCTGAAATGTTGCTAAGGCCTGGTAAAGTTCAACAGTTCCCAGCCGGGTCCTAAAAACAATAACTTTAACCGTGTTCTCATAGATGGAAATACATCACTTGCTACAAAGAAGGACACCTGTTGTATACTCCGCACCTATACTTAGAGCAGAAAGCTTTGCCTCTAAATGGATTTTGTGTACCCATTTACCATAAATTAAAAACCTGCACTGCTTTATGATACCTGCGCTGTCTGGAATGTATTTGTTGCCTTATTACGAAATGCTCACTCATGCAGGGAATTTACTGCATTTCTCAGTCCTCCCCTTCCAGTTATCTCAGCGGAGGTCATGGGGCAGCAAACTGAGGAGGCCAGTCTAGACTTCTGTTTGTCTCTTCCTGAGCTAAGCCTCCTTCAGGTAGATTCTGTTTGCCTATTCAAGAGTTCAGCCTCCTTCTTGTAGATCCCATTTCCCTCTCCCTGAGGTTGGCCTCCTTCTGGTAGATCCCATTTGCCCCTTACTGAGCTCAGCCTTCTTCTGGTAGATCCCATTTGCCCCTTACTGAGCTCAGCCTCCTTCTGGTAGATCCCATTTGCCCCTTACTGAGCTCAGCCTCCTTCTGGTAGATCCCATTTGCCCCTTACTGAGCTCAGCCTCCTTCTGGTAGATCCCATTTGCCTCTTACTGAGCTCAACCTTCTTCTGGTAGATTTGTTTTGCTTTTCCCTGAGTACAACCTCTGTCTGGTAGATACTGTTTGCCTTTTCCTGAGCTCCGATTCTTTCTAGTAGATTCTGTTTGCCTCTCCCTGAGCTCAGTCACTTTCTGGTAGATTCAGTTTCCTTTCCCTGAGCTCAGCTTCCTTCTGGTAGAGTCTGCTAGTCTATTGTTCTCAAAGATTTTGTTTGATCAAATTCCTACTCATAGATTCTGTTTGCCTCTTCCTGAGCTCTGCTTTCTTCTAGTAGAACTTGTTTGCCTGTTCCTGAGTTTATTCTTCTTGTAGGTTGCCTCTTCCTGAGCTCGGCCTTGTTCTGGTAGATTTTCTTTGCTTCTGCCTAAGCTCAACCTTCTTCTGGTAGATTGTATTTGCTTCTACCCGAGCTTAGCCTCCTTCTGGTAGGTTCGTTTTGCCTCTTTCTAAACTCAACCTCCTTCTGGTAGACCCCATGTGCCTTTTTCTGAGCTAAGCCTTCTTATGGTGGATTCTGTTTGCTGCTCCCTCTACTCAGTCTCCCTCTGGCTGATTATGTTTGCCTCTGCCTGAGCTCGGCCTCCTTCTGGTATACTATTTTTCTTCTCCCTGATCTTAGCTTCCTTCTGTTAGATTCTGTTTGCCTCTCCATAAATTCAGTCTCCTTTTGGTAGACTCTGCCTCTTCCTGAGCTAAGTGTCCTTCGGGTAGATTCTGTCTTTCCTCTGCCTCTTTATGGTAGATCCTGTTTGCTTTTCTTGAGCTCAACCTTCTTCTGGTAGATCTGGTTTATCTCTCCTTGAGCTCAACCTCCTTCTGGCACTTTCAGGCCATGCTAGAAATATGGTTGAAAACATGTTTGTGTGTGTTGCGTTTCCAATAGCAGTCAGTCTGTTTTTTCTTTTTTTTATGTTTTGTGGGTTTATTTAAAGAGAAAATAATGCTTGGTTATCTTGGCCAATGCAAACATTTTTTCTTTCAGTAACTTTCAGTTATGAGACCTACACCCATCTGCAGCTTGTTGTTGCTCTGCCTGGCTTCAGTCTCCTAAAAGAGAGTGCCTAGAACATCTCCAGCATTAAACCCACCACTTCCTATCTAGGAAAGTTTTGCACGCAATGGATGAATCTCTAACTTGATTAAATCAATCAGGTTCTTGATTTTGGTTTTTGATTGCATTATCATTGAAATATCTATGAAGTCTTAGGTAGGCCATAGATTATGCAATTTTCTTTCCTTCCACCATGGGTTGCCTGACTGTGTTGATGGGGGGATCCCTCTCACAACGTTATTGTGTTCTGCCGGTGGGGAGCCTTCCCTACTAGCAAAACATGGTGTTGCCAGCTATCGTCAGCAGCACAAATCATTCAGGAAACACCCTACAGGGTGGTTGTATACAGCTTGTGTACAACCAGGATGCCCATACTTGGATCAAAATTTGGCCAATCCCTGCCAAATGTCAATCGATATATGGATTTACAGATAATCACCATGGAGCACACCTTCTACCAGAGTGAACAGGACAATGCCAATTCACAAACAATATTGCTCCATTAGGCTTAGCAAAATATAAACACATACTTAGATGTGTCTTGGGTTGCCTATATCCAAGAGTTTCAGATTAATTCATCAGGAATACATTTCTCTTCAGCATTACCTTAACATGTTGTGTCACTGTACAATTTGGCAAGTGTCCATGTCCCACATTTTAGTTTGTTGATCACAACAGTCTCTGTACAAGTGTACAATAGAAATCAGTAGAAAAGGTCACAGAATCAGCGCCTATGATCAGGGTAGAGTAGAACTTTCCCATCCTCAAAGCCCCACAGTGGTCAGCTAATACAGATGAATCAAATATCTTTGTTAAATATATCATATGTAAGTTCAGCTAACCGTAATAATACATATGAAATGTTGATGCCACTTAGAAACATGTACTGAAAAAAACGACCACCGCAAAGATGCCCCCAGGTCAGGACACCTCAAACCTTGATCACTTTTAGTATTCAAATACCTGTGAAAAAAGGCAGAGGTGCCGAAATGCGTTAGCCTGTCTTTTTACCCATGGTTGGCATGAAATAAAACATTTGCATTCAGTTCCCAGAGTGGCGGTTCATCTTTTTTGCGATGCAAATACCTACTGCAATGATCAGACTTAAACCTTCGCCATCTGCTGGTTGTTATTCTACCCTGCAGCTCAGTTTTTTGCTGTACACACCTGACCCTTTTTAAACATCTATAAAGGGAACTCAGAACTTCTACCAAGTGCTTGATCAAAAGATTAGTTGTTTGCTCATACCCTGGATAGAGGGCAGTGTGTCTGTGACTTCTGTTTGAGACAGACTGTCCTTTCCTTGGACTGACCTTTGAACTGTTTGAATTATGTTTGTACTCTGATTGTGGTTATCTTGATCAACATCTTGTTACTACTGCATTTGGAAGCGTGTGGTCTGTCTGCGCTGGCCTGGCCTGGCCATCAGCCTGCTGACAATGCTACTGTGTGCTCTTGTAACTTCAAGCTAGCCATACACTGAGTTTTGTTTGAAATTTTCTATGGAAAATCTGAAATATCGTTCATCAAGACATTCGTTCTTGCCATCATTGAGTCAACTAATTTTGTTTGAAAGACCTTGAAACGTCCTCCTGACCTATTATTGCATGGAATCCCAGACTTATTAAACAGGTTTTACTACAAAATGTATGATTTTTTTCCACACGAAAACCACATTCACAGTTAGAATTTAGTTGTTCGAAAAGGAGACCTTAATGTACAGGGTGGGCCATTTATAGTGATACACCTTAATAAAATGGGAATGGTTGGTGATAATAACTTCCTGTTTGTGGCACATTAGTATATGTGAGGGGGGAAACTTTTCAAGATGGGTGGTGACCATGGCGGCCATTTTGAAGTTGGCCATTTTGAATCCAACTTTTGTTTTTTCAATAGGAAGAGGGTCATGTGACACATCAAACTTATTGGGAATTTCACAAGAAAAACAATGGTGTGCTTGGTTTTAACATAACTTTATTCTTTCATGAGTTATTTACAAGTTTCTGACCACTTATAAAATGTGTTCAATGTGCTGCCCATTGTGTTGGATTGTCAATGCAACCCTCTTCTCCCACTCTTCACACACTGATAGCAACACCGCAGGAGAAATGCTAGCACAGGCTTCCAGTATCCGTAGTTTCAGGTGCTGCACATCTTGTATCTTCACAGCATAGACAATTGCCTACAGATCAAAAATAACATAAAGCAGCGGCACGTCATGTATTACTGTAAATAAATCCTCCTTATGAATTGCTGCATGAGGTTAACAGCTGATAAGTGTCCCATCAATTTTTCAAATAAGGTGAAATCCAGTAAAAGATAGCACACAAGAGAAGGCAGTCTTTACAAAAACACCCGATGTGAAAGGGTTAATCAAATGTTCATCCGTGGTTTGACCAACAAGAACCTCCACCTTCAGATAATCAAGACTCTTACCAGAGTAATTTGGCTTCCAAACTAATGGAATAGCCAAAGAGCGCTTATAGGGATGTGTGTAACTCCCTGGGTAAGATCAAAGGGGATCCCAGCAGCTTCCTCCACTTAGGATGGATATTCCTCACAGGTCCCACCGGAAACATGAAAAAATATGCACAAGGCAAAAGCGTAATTCCGCTTGACAATTTATTTGTATATTATAAAATCAGTGAATAAACACTCACATTTAGATAGCAGATAAACGAGTTCATAAAAAGTCCACCATAGAACAACCATAAAACACCTACTCTGGACTTTTTATGAACTTGTTTATCTGCTATCTAAATGTGAGTGTTTATTCACTGATTTTATAATATACAAATAAATTGTCAAGCGGAATTACGCTATTGCCTTGTGCATATTTTTTCATGTTTCCGGTGGGACCTGTGAGGAATATCCATCCTAAGTGGAGGAAGCTGCTGGGATCCCCTTTGATCTTACCCAGGGAGTTACACACATCCCTATAAGCGCTCTTTGGCTATTCCATTAGTTTGGAAGCCAAATCACTCTGGTAAGAGTCTTGATTATCTGAAGGTGGAGGTTCTTGTTGGTCACACCACGGATGAACATTAGATTAACCCTTTCACATCGGGTGTTTTTGTAAAGACTGCCTTCTCTTGTGTGCTATCTTTTACTGGATTTCACCTTATTTGAAAAATTGATGGGACATTTATCAGCTGTTAACCTCATGCAGCAATTCATAAGGAGGATTTATTTACAGTAATACATGACGCGCCGCTGCTTTATGTTATTTTTGATTTGTGTTTAGGTTTTGTCTATAGACCCTGGTGGCTGGCTGCTAAATTATCAAATTCTACTAGATTTTATTCATATAAGTTTTTCTCTTAGCGCGGATATACATTTGATAATTTACAATTGCCTTCAGATGACCCCAAAGATAAAAGTCTAAGGGGGTCAGATCGGGAGACCTTGGGGGCCATTCAACTGGCCCACGACGACCAATCCACTTTCCAGGAAACTGTTCATCTAGAAATGCTCGGACCTGACACCCATAATGTGGTGGTCCACATTTTCCACATATTCTAACCAGTCACCTCTCTATACAAAGTGGCTTTAGATATACTTTAACATAGCCTTTAACGAGAAACTGAACCATGGAAGCTGTGTCCAAGAAAAGGCCGACAGAAGACAAAGAACTACAGTATTGCTTGTGGTCTCCAAACAAGAGGTACAGGTACTACTGCCCCACAATCTTATATGAGCAGGATGAGAACCATACACTTGTGCCTGGACTCACACGGTACTTGGCTTTTGTTAGTTCAATGAAGAAGTGAGAGTCTGGTACCAAAGCATCTTGAATTTAAAGGAATCATATTATTTCTCTATCAAGACATAAAAATGAATCAATCCCTTGTAAAAGATTGATGCGTTTCAGCCTCTTGTAAGGGCCTTAGTCATAATGACTATGACTAAGGCCTCCACAAGAGGCTGAAACGTGTCAATCTTTTACAAGGCATTAATTCCTTTTTATGTCTTGATGGAGAAAAAAATGATTTCTTTAAATTCAGGATGCTTTGGTGCTGGACTCTCACTCCTTTATTGCGTGTGGTCTGCCTGCAGCAGATCTTTCCTCATTACTAACTTCCCATGCCTTGTTCTGCATTGTGTCTCTGTGTGGTGGCAGGGTTTTGCTTTTTCCAAGTCAGATCCTACAGCAAGTAAAACAGTGAGTAGCAGAGTAATGACATCACCAAATCCCAGTACAAATCTACCTGTCTAGCAATCAGAATTTTAGATCTCACACTAAAGATATACAGCTATGACGGTGTAGGCAAAGGAGTGCCTAGGCACCCTCACATACCGGAAAGCACACTGCTATATGTAACATGTTCCTGCTGATATAATGCATATACAAGTATCAGCACAATGGGTGGGCCTTAATCCTGGCTGTACACTTATATTGTATGTATCAAATGGCTTAACTGTTATGTGCTGAGAGCATGCCCCAAGTAATCATTTATGATTGGAAGTGGCTCCCAAGGATGTTAACACTGTTACAGCCAGGTTTCAGAGCCCCTGAAAGAGCCAACAGGAGCCAGTACCCAAGGGGTTTATTCATTATAGGTACTTATATAGCACCATCAATTTATACATTGCTTTACCTACAGTATATATTGTACATTCACATCAGTCCCTGCCGTCAAGGAGCTTACAATCTAAGATCCCTAACATACATACTAGTGACAATTTAGACGGGTGCCAATTAACCTACTAGCACAGTATGGGGAGTAATCAGAGTACCCAGAGAAAACCAACACAGGCACAAGGATGTAGCCAGGTGCTGGCTAGATTGCCTGCCTTACTAAAAGGGGGAAAGAAGACACTTTGCAGTTAACTAAAGGGAGATTCTTCCCTCCAGCGCCCAGCTCGGATACTAGAGTGTCATACCCTGAATGGAGAGCAGGACTTGATAGAAGAGCAAATGATCTTGGGACATTTAGTCCAGGGAGCCAAGCTAACACAAGGAGCGTATCGTCTACAAGTTCCAGCCAGCTGGGGGTAGAGAACAGAATACTGGGAGAGGATATAAATATGCTGGATTGGGGAGGAGTCTCGTGGAACTGCTGCTTTCGGCTGGGAGCAGGGACACTTGTAGGGCTGTGGGAGACAACGTGGCCTAGCCAGTGTGAAGGACACTTCGCCTAGGTGAGTTTCAAGCTTCCTGATGACTGAGAGATCCTCGATGGGGTCACCTTCATCGCTCTACATGCAGACCCTGCTGGACACCTGCGACACAAGGTGTGTGGCCTGACATCTTTTTCTCCGACGACCACATATCGCTGCAGGGACCTTTCCTGAGACTCTCTGTTTATGAGAGCCTGTTATCATTTAGATTGGTAAGTGGACAAAAGGCCCATCTTCTATACACCCTAAGAAACACTGCATTCAGACACCTGATTTCACCTCTTTTGCACCAAAGTTCACAAGCAGACCTTTTGCACATGTTATTTACACTATTGGATGCTTGTACACAGAGATTCTCTCCGGGCTCCTGTTAAGCTAGCTGACGATACCAGATCTTTACATCATCAGGACTTCTTCACCATCCTTTTCTTCTCCCCCCACCACAAAGGACTTTGTGCATAATATTTACACAGTTGTAGCCAATGGCTCCCTTAGGGGTGGCTGGTTATTGTAGTTCACCTGATCACACTGCCTTCTATCACACGTTTTCCTCACATCCAGAGATACAGAACAGGCTGGTACTTTGTTTTGTTTTTTTATTAGGGGATTTGGACTTGGATGGGGTAGGGAAGATTATGGGATGCCCAAGAATTTAACAATTCTGTACATGGGACCACTATATACACCTCCGTATATACACTTCTCCATCTTCCTCCAGCACTGACACTTGCTGCACGTTACACTCCTTGTTCCTCACTCCTGCTCAACACTTGCTTCTTACGGGTGAGACCTAGAAGGAAATTTACCGGGCCTTTAAACGTCTTCTTCAGCCTAGCTAGCACATGTTGAGGCCTGCTGTAGTTTAAGCAGGGCCTCTGGACGGCCCATTACAGGCAGAGGCTAATATAATGCCTTCAAAGTGTAGCAAAGTACTGTGTGCCAGCTAGTGCAATGACAGTATCCCAAAGTATATTGCTCACAGACTTCTGACACTTGTAGTCATCAAGCCCCCCCCCCCAAACTGGGAGCTTCCCCTAGGCCGCGACAGCCTCCACACTACCACATCTCCAGACTTCCACCCGAACTTCTCCTCCCAGATTGGGATTGGTCAGGGCTCCTTAGAACACTTTGGATGGCTACACCTCCCCTCTCACCTCTCTTTCCAGAAAACACCAGAAGCTTCTGGAAAGAAGTAGGAGGTCCTGATGACACCATCTGTGAATCACCCAGTCTTACCTGAGCCACTCCCAGCCCAGAATCAAACCAGTCTAAATAAATTTGCCTCTCCCAGCAAAAACCTCACTCTATCCCCTACCTAGCGTAGAGGGCGCTACACAGTTAAATGGGAACTCTTCTCTCTTGGGAAGTTGAATGTTACAGTTCTGATGTTATACCATTTACAATTATTTACAAAGGTTCTGGGCTTGTGACACCAGGAGTTGGAGGGCTATATGACAGAGAGAAAGGTCATTAGTTTCCCTTTTATGCCTGGGGTCATAGGTTCTTAATGAGTCTGATACTGTTGCTGTTAAATTTATCGTAATCCTCTTTACATTGCATACCCATTCCAGTGTATCTATCTAAGCGTATAACAATATTTTGCCTAGGCCATTACTGCATTATCTGTCTTCTAAGTAAAATAACACTTGATTAAGCCACTGCAGTTTGGTGTCTGTATAATTGCATTTGACAGTTACTGATGTCCGAACCCAGGGTATCAGAGGTGTCGGGAGACTTGCAAGGTCAGGGCAATCCTCGGTGTCAACCATTCTCAATCAGCTCTCAATGGGGTTGCGCTACAAGGAGAATATGTAAACTCTGTACAGTTAGTGCCGTGGTTGGGATGCAAACCGACAATCTAAGTGCTGCTAGGCAGAAATGCTAACCACTTACAGTGTGGGGAAAAAAGGATTTGATCTCCTGCTGATTTACATTTGCCCACTGACAAAGAAAGGATCAGTCTATAATTTTAATGGTAGGTTTTTTTAACAGCGAGAGACAGAATAACAACTAAAAATACAGAAAAACACATTTTAAAAAAGTTATAAATTGATTTGCATTTCAATAAGCGAAATTAGTATTTGAGCCCTTCGCAAAACATGACTTAGTACTTGGTGGCAAAACCCTTGTTGGCGTGTTTCTTGTAGTTGGCCACCAGGTTTGCACACATCTCAGGAGGGATTTTGTCCCAGTCCGCTTTGCAGATCCTCTCCAAGTCATTGAGGTTTCAAGGCTGACATTTGGTAACTTGAACCATCAGCTTCCTCCACATATTTTCTATGGGATTAAGGTCTGGAGACTGGCTAGGCCACTCCAGGACCTTAAAGTGCTTCTTCTTGAGTCACTCCTTTGTTGCCTTGGCTGTGTGTTTTGGGTCATTGTCATGCTGGAATACCCATCCCCAACCCGTTTTCAATGCCCTGGCTGAGGGAAGGAGGTTCTCACCCAAGATTTGATGGTGCATGGCCCCGTCCATCGTCCCTTTGATGTGGTGAAATTGTCCTGTGCCCTTAGCAGAAAAAGACCCCAAAGCATAATGTTTCCACCTCTATGTTTGACGGTGGTTCTGATGTGCTCTTGGGGTCATAGGCAGCATTCCTTCTCCTCCAAACAGGGCGAGTTGAGTTGATGACAAAGAGCTTGATTTGGTCTCATCTGACCACAACCCTTTTACCCAGTTCTCCTCTGAATCATTCAAATGTTCATTAGCAAACTTCAGACGGGCCTATACATGTGCTTTCTTGTGGGCGATGCAGGATTTCAGTCCTTCGAGGCGTAGTGTGTTACCAATTGATTTCTTGATGACTATGGTCCCAGCTGCCTTGAGATCATTGACAAGATTCTCCAGTGCAGTTCTGGGCTGATTCCTTACTGTTTTCGTGATCATTGAAACTCCACGAGGTGAGACCTTGCATGGAGCCCTAGACCGACGGAGAGTGACTGTTATTTTGTATTTCTTAAATTTGTGAATAATTGCACTAAATGTTGTCACTCTCTCACTAAGCTGCTTGGTGATGGTCTTGTAATCCATTCCAGACTTGTGTAAGCCTACAATCTTGTCCCTGACATCAAAGAAAAAAGCTAAGAGTATTGCGCTAATTAACGTAATGAAAATAAGTGTAAAAGCAGCTACCACCACAACTTCCCAAATTGCAAACGTTATAGTAGTAAAAAATGTGGAGCGCTAAGGATAAGTGACTAATAATCAAACTAGACAATATGTAAAAGTCCTCAATCATGAGTCCATATAAATTTATGGTGAAATATTAGGAAAACTTGAAAGATGTCTTCCACCACATGTGTTAGTAGATATAAAATCTTCAGTTCAACCTGAAGCACCCGCGTGTACCTTCCACCATCACCATATAAGGATAGGGTACTCTTACCAGAATGTATAATAAAACACACTTGATTCAATCAGTGGCATAGGAACAGACCTCTGATGACGTTACGCTGTGACGAAACGCGTAAGGTGGAATGCAAGGCACGTACACGCACGCCCGGGTGACACGCAAGCTGAAGCAGAGAGACAACACGTGGTCACGGATAGAGCTCGGCCGGAGGGTTGATCGTTCGTATCCCATTCTGCTGCTGTTTTTACTTGTTACCTTGAAATGGGCCAATAAAGTGGAGATATTTTACGCGATGAGGAGTCTTTCTTTTCTTCTATAAATTACATCGGACCCAAGACGGAGAATAAGAACAGGAGGCGTATATCCGTGGTCGGATTATAGACCAAAAGCGTTTGTTGACTTTTCCACACCGTAAGGTTGGAAAGTCAACAGGATCTGGTAAGCGGGGTACAATACCCGAAAAAACCTTCTTAATTATATTCACCAAAGGCACAGCACGAGCACTTTACCGAAGATGTCACATTTAAATGGACTGCATTAGTTTTATAAAATTCAATCAAAAGTCATTTTGCACTGTCACTTTTGTTGAAATCATTTGCACTTTGTTAAAGAGCACCTTAGCTCTGGTAACACAGTTCAATTATTTTGGAAATTTTTTTAAAAAAAATTAGTCATTGTGTAATTTAAGATTATACCTGAGTAAGACATATGGGCTACAGCAGCAACTAGAAAATTGAGTGCGGACGAAGTTTAATATTCACAATCTCACTGGATAACACCTTATCACATCAGATTCACCTCATTACCAGCACTTTACCTAGTTGCTTCAACACATGCTTTTACAGATAGTTGACATATGGGCTACAGCAGCAATCACTATTACAGTTTAATCACGATTACAGTTTAAATACTGATTCTAATTAGCAAGCGCTGTTCAAACACAAAACATAGGAACAGACCACGTCTCGGAAAGCACGGATCCACATCCGACATCAATCTCCCCACAGATGATAATTCCACAGGTCAATGTATATCCAGTGTCTTGTAGGGCACCAACAGATGGGACACCGACTCCAAGATATAGACTCCAGAGATATTCACAGTGTACACAGTCCATACGTAACATAAATGCCCACATTTACTTCATATGGGATCTCATGACTCGAGAATAGTTCTGTGATGAATGCCCGCAGGTCTCAGACTCCGGAACGTCAAACTGGTTCACGATGATGTGCTACTCCTTGTTCAGCTCGCTCTCTCGAGACTACAAGTCCCAGATAGCAGATGAGGAGCACTGCGGGGAGAGAGAGAGAGCGAGCTGAACAAGGAGTAGCGCATCATCGTGAACCAGTTTGACGTTCCGGAGTCTGAGACCTGCGGGCATTCATCACAGAACCATTCTCGAGTCATGAGATCCCATAAGAAGTAAATGTGGGCATTTATGTTACGTATGGACTGTGTACACTGTGAATATCTCTGGAGTCTATATCTTGGAGTTGGTGTCCCATCTGTTGGTGCCCTACAAGACACTGGATATACATTGACCTGTGGAATTATCATCTGTGGGGAGATTGATGTCGGATGTGGATCCGTGCTTTCCGAGACGTGGTCTGTTCCTATGCCACTGATTGAATCAAGTGTGTTTTATTATACATTCTGGTAAGAGTACCCTATCCTTATATGGTGATGGTGGAAGGTACACGCGGGTGCTTCAGGTTGAACTGAAGATTTTATATCTACTAACACATGTGGTGGAAGACATCTTTCAAGTTTTCCTAATATTTCACCATAAATTTATATGGACTCATGATTGAGGACTTTTACATATTGTCTAGTTTGATTATTAGTCACTTATCCTTAGCGCTCCACATTTTTTACTACTTGTTCCTGACATCCTTGGACAGATCTTTGGTCTTGGCCGTTGTGGGGAGATTGGAATCTGATTGAATGCTTCTGTGGACAGGTGTCAAACTGAGATTAGGAGCAATCCCTTTAAGAGAGTGCTCCTAATCTCAGTTCATTACCTGTATATAAGAAACTTAGGAGCCAGAAATCTTGCTGATTGATAGGGAATCAAATATTTATTTCGCTCATTAAAATGCAAATCAATGTATAACTTTTTTGAAATGCGTGTTTCTGGATATTTTTGTTGTTATTCTGTCTCTCACTGTTAAAATACATCTACCTTTAAAATGATAGACTGACCATTTCTTTGTCAGTGGGCAAGCATACAAAATCAGCAGGGGATCAAATAGTTTTCCCCTCATTGTTGCCACTGTGCTGCACAGGAGGGAATCAACACAAAGGTACATTTTTTTTTTACAAACTTTTTTAATAGAAGATTGCAAAAGGTGGTACAAAGAGATTGACATTTTACAATAGCATAGAACAGTTAAGTATAAAAATGGTGTCAAAAATTATAGAACTTGACAATAATAGTCAAAATGGTAACCATGTGTCAATCACATTATAAGGTGGGAGTGGTGGTGTCTGATACTTGTATATTTTCAAATCAAGAATATAAAAACATCAACATTGACATATCCTTGCGTATACAATTATAGGAGGGCAGGGGGATTCATGCAAAAATAGTGCAATGATCTGACCATGGTGACCATTTCTTATCATAATAGGGCATAGAATGGTATAGGGTATGAAATATTTTTTCCACTTTGCTTAAGGAATCTATCCGGAGTTCAACTTGAGAGAGTGGTATCGACTAAGATTTCCAATGTAAGGCAACAACCCAATGGACAGCAACACAAATTGTATGAATTAGTCTCATCTGCAATGTAGTCGACTCCCGAATTGGAGCAAATAACAAACATTCGGTTGGGGTAATAGAGAACTGGGCACATGCTATTTCAGAGCTAAAGGTGTCCATCTTTCTCCAAATCGAGGACACATGAGAACATTCCCAAAAGAGATGGAAAAATGTACCTGAGGAGTGACATCCTCCATGGGAAAGATAGAGTGGATCTTATCCGGGGTCTGATACCATCTAGTGAGAAGTTTTAGAGCTGTTTTTCTAATGTTAAGGGACCTTGTGCATTTCCTCAAGTTGTCTATACAGTCACTCCAATTCAAGATACCATGTACCAAGGAACATTCATTTTCCCACTTTGCTCTGTATGGTAGGGAGTCTGATGTGTGTTGATTATTGAGGAAGGTATAGATTTTGGAGATGAGATCTTTACCTCTAGGGTTATGCAAGCAAATATTTTCATACAGAGAGGGGTTTGGCCTTGTATCTATCTTAAACTGAGACATATAGAAATGTTTGATCTGCAAGTAGTGGGCTGAATATTTAGCTTGTAGTGTTTGAAAGGAGATAAACCCGGAGTCCTCAACCGGCTTATGTAATGATAGGACATCTGAGTCTATCCGCCATGTATAATCAGATAAACTGGTAAAACCCACAGGAAAAGCCGGGTCCCCTAAAAAGGATGCATGAGGTGGAACCTGAGATGAAATTTGGTTTTGTAGCACAGGTGGAATGAGTGAGCCACCAGGGCATTTAGGGGTTTTAAGTTGGAAAAAGAAACACCTTTGGACCACAGAAGACCTGGTAGAAAATACAGAAAAACTGAATCTGATTCAAATTTTACCCAGGGTACCTTAGAGTTATTTATATGCCACTGGGCTATTTGCGTGAACCTGGAGGCTAAATAATTATGCCAGAGATTTGGGGCTCCCAATCCTCCACTGGTGGTGGAGGTATATAGCACATCTTTAGAGAATCCAGGAGGGGCGTCAGCCCATATGAAGTTATTTAGGTCCCTTTGAAAGGAGAGAATGAAAGATTTAGTAATTTTAATCGGGAGGGTCCTAAAGAGGTATAATAATTTTGGTAAGATTGTCATCTTTGCTGCCGTTACTCTACCAAGAAAAGATATGTGGTAAGACCTCCATATTTTAAGTGTTTATCTAAGTTTGATGATCATGGGGGGATAGTTTTTAAAATATAATGTGTATATGTCAGGTGTGAGGTGTATTCCCAAATATGATAGGGAGAATTGGGACCACTGAAAGTCAAAGGAATGTTTCAGAGCCTGAAATTGAGAGTCTGGTATGTTAATGGGCATCCCTATAGATTTGTGAGGTTGTTAGTGAGCCCTGATAGGACTGATAATTTCCATAATGTCTATAATAAGTTAGGAAGGGAGATTAAAGGGATAGTGATAAATAATAACATGTCGTCAGCGTACATGCTTAGTCTATATTGGGGGCCTGCTTTGGAATAACCGGAGATATCAGGGTGTTGGAGAATCGCTGCTGCTAGGGGTTCCATAGCAAGAGCAAACAATAGGGGGAGAGTGGAAACCCCTGCCGAGTACCCTTGCCCACCCTAAAAAAATCAGAATTGCATGTTCTTGTTTGAGGGTTAGTGTATCAAGCTTTAAAGACATGAAATCCAAAGTGTTGCAGGATAGCTGCTAAATATTCCTATGTAACACTATCAAACACTTTGTGGATATCCAAGCTTAATAGCAGAAGTGGAGATGAAGTTACGTTGGCGTCTTGAATAATATTAGTGGCCAGTCTTTTATGTTGTCCGTAATTTGATGGTCTGGAATAAAGCCCGATTGATAAGGGGAGATTGAAGTGGATATTACCGCTGCTACCCTGTTAGTCAATAATTTACTGAAAATCTTTAGGTCATTGTTTTATAACTCATAAAACTAAAAAAACACGTAGCGCTAATTGGTGAATGACTTATTAAGGTCATACTAGTATATGAAAAATGTATATCAATAATGTATTATAAAGTGAAAAAATAAGCGAGGTGACCAATTAAGTCAAATATGGGTTAAATACAATCTAAATATAAAGTGACAAGTGCGTAATAAAACAGATACCAAATTATGTATCGATAATTGGTCAATAAATAATACAATGTGTAAATACTTCTCAATATAGCATATAACTCTGCATCCACAATGTGGTGCACACTCATATAATACCAATCCAACATAAAGTGCTTCTTATATATAAAAGGAGTCCAAATAATAAATATATTGTCTGTGGCCGTGAGTATTAATCAATTCAAAAGATCCGTGCTGATCCAATATTGTTGTGACAGTCGTCCCACCGCCACTGTTAATATATGCGCTTACCGCAACCATAAAAAAAGCAGGGCCATCAGTCGCAGTGATCTCACTGTGTAAATAGGATGTCCTGGATGGATAGGTATCAGCCGATATTCCACGATATCCCCTTCACTATATCTTTAAAGTGCTCCCATAGTGCATGTAAGTATAGAAAGACTCCACATTGTAAAAAAAATTTTTGGATATTTATTCAAAATAAAGTAGAGAACTTACATCAGGTAAAAACATCATAGGCCCTTTAAATCATCAAAATAAATTTACACAGTGAGATCACTGTGACTGATGGGCCTGCTTTTCTTATGGTTGCAGTAAGCGCATATATTAACAGTGGTGGCGGGATGACTGTCACAACAATATTGGATCCGCATGGATCTTTTGAATTGATTAATACTCACGGGCGCAGACAATATATTTATTATTTGGACTCCTTTTATATATAAGAAGCACTTTGTGTTGGACTGGTATTATATGAGTGTGCACCACATTGTGGATGCAGAGTTGTATACTATATTGAGCAGTATTTATTATTTGTATTATTTATTGATCAATTATCGATACATAATTTGCTTTCTGTTTTATTGCGCACTTGTCACTTTATATTTAGGTTGTATTTAACCCATATTTGACTTAAATTACATTTTCATAGATACATGTGATTCGTATGTAACCTGACAGTTAGTAATGATTTAGGGTACAGACTTAGACTGCCGTGATCTGTAGGAAAAAGTATGTCACAAGAATGTGCTGGCCCATGTAGAGGACTGCATATTTCTAGTGCAATGCCTTATGTACTTCATGGGTTATGCATTAGTAATAGCAGTGTTTTGGTTTGAGAAAAGCAGAACCAATCAAGTCAGGTGAATAGATGATATATTGTTACGGTTTTATGGACATTTTGACATATTCTGTTGGAATAACACAGCTGAGGAATCCGATTCCTGGAAATTCCTTTATACCAAACATTCTGCTGGGATTGTTCAAACAGTGAAGAGCGCACCGTTACTATAGCAAAATGTCTCTACAGTCTGTTCATTGTTTCCTCTCTTTTGGGAATTGTAAATGACACAGATATTGCCTGTAAATATCCCTCTGCATATTTTTAAAGGGAAATTATAGTGAATTCTGTACACATTTGGAATAATTTTTCACCAAAATAGTGATGTTTGATTAATGTACTTTAAAATAACGTGGGTGAATGTACCCTCTAGTGGACATATTGACAAAGGTGTCAGCCACTTAAAGCCTTTAAAAATAAGAATAACCCCACCTAGCTGCCCAACAAGAGTGCACCAGCGGCCAATAAGGCATCTTTTAAGCTGGCGATACAACATACAATTTTCTTATTCAATTTTCTTTAGATTTACCTTTACTATGTAGTGCAAGGGCCTGCCTGATTGGGTACAAATTGAAAGTGTTTGGGTTAGACCTCATATTATATGGTTTTGGTAAATCTACAGGAAAGTTATACCAGAAAATTGTATAATGTATGGCCAGCCTTACTGATGGTGAGTAAGCAATGATGTATAAGTCAAACCCCTAGTAACAAAGTGAAACCGAATTCAGAGGGACACACTGAGAAGAATTAGGCCTCATACACATGGACGTTTTTTGACGCCGACGTTTTCTGGCGTTTTTTGCAGCTCTCCATGTTAGTCAATGGCCCCATAAAAACGTCGGCGTTTTTGAGCTGTAAAAATACCTGACGCTGGTAAAAGCTGCTAAACGCGGCTTAACGTGGGATACAGCCACATTGAGCCTTGTCAATCGTTTTCTTTTGACATGTTAAAATGAATGGTTCACTATGGGAGCCCATTGATTTGAATAGAAGTCACACCAGAAGTCGGATCATGGGAACCTCTCGCAAAATGAAAAAAAAAATGTGGGGTCCCTTCCAAGCACCATACCAGACCCTGATCCGGAGGCGCCGCCCCCTTTGTGACATCACCGACTGGGGCATGATGGAACGGTGCATACAAGATCAAACAGCCTTTTTACCTAATGCAGAGGATTAACTCCTTAGGTTCCAGGGTGAGTATAACAAACACGCTTTAGTGCATATACTAATTTTACTGTTATGGGTTTATTAAAGTTTAAGTGCAAGTAATGCAACTAAATCTCAAGGACTGCTTATTAGGGAATCCATCTGTAGCACCCTGGTGTTAGGCAGGGTTGCTAACAAATTTAGTCTGCTAGGTGGTAACTAGCCTGGGTGATTGTTAGGGGAATCCACTGACTTTTATCTAACTCTGGATTTGATGCACCTCTCTCTTCTGTCACTAGGTAGCATTGTTGCCAGTGGCATTAGAATGACAAGGGTATAGTGAATTCAGACTATGAGTGGATAGGTTGTTTAAGCAAATTGGCGGGGGTTTTCTTCGGCCCCTTGGCCTGCTGGTTTGGAGAGCCTATTTATTTGGGAGGAGTCAGGTGATCGGGGTTCCGTGCCACCTGGACAGCTGTTTGGGTGGACGTGTGTTACAGGGCTCCGGGTTGCTAGGCCAGAAGCCTGAAGCCTATCCTTGGAGCACCTGACTGCTAGGCTTCCTGAGGCCTATCCAGGTTGGAAAGAAGCAGCACACCATTTTCAAGCAATATGGGGAAGAAAAAGGATCTCTCTGCTGAAAACATTAGATATTTCACGAAAACGTAAGTGTGATCATTGCACTATTAAGAGATTTGTGGCTGATTCAGAGCACAGTCGGGTTCGTGCAAATAAAGGCACATTGAGGAAGATTTCTGCCAGATCCATGCATCGGATCAAGAGAGCAGCTGCTAAAACACCATTACATAGCAGCAAACAGTTATTTGAATCTGCTGGTGCCTCTGGAGTCCCACAGACATCAAGGTGTAGAGTCCTCCAGAGTCTTGCAACTGTGCATAAAGCTTCCATTCGGCCACCACTAACCAATGCTCACAAGCAGAAATGGCTGCATTGGGCAGAAAAATACATGAAGACTAATTTTCAAACAGTCCTGTTCACTGATGAGTGCGGTGCAACCCTGGATGCTCCAGATGGATGGAGTAGTGGATGGTTGGTGGACAGCCACCCTGTTCCAACAAGGCTGCAACGTCAGCAAGGTGGTGGTGGAGTCATGTTTTGGGCTTTCGTATCAAGAAGGAAGACATGGTCCCTTCCCAGTCAGTCCTTGAGGTGTATGAAACGTCTCCAGTAGAAATGTGGAAGCCCCTGGGATTTCAACGGTTGGTCGAGAGAAGGGTTTTGTACTGAGGTGGTGGTGGAACGACTGCAACGTCGGAACAACCTTGTCCCACCGACAGGTGGTTGGTAGGTGATGAGGTAGGTAGACCTCGTAGGTCCCAACGTGGCGTGAGTAGTCACTTGTCCTGACAAACTTTTAATCAGAAGTACATAAAAAGACGGGTTACGTCGGTAAAGACGAACACTCGTAACCAATCACCACCGGCTTACCTTCGAAATACGTGTCAACGTTCTGAGACCTCCTGAGATGTGGAACTACAGACACCCTGAGGTCTCCGTGG
>BLSH010404617.1:1036429-1048638 GCA_018402905.1 Glandirana rugosa | reverse complement strand
TTGCAGAGCGGACACAGACACAGCCCACTCTCCTCTATGGGCAGTCAGATGTAAACAGACTGCCTGTCCATTTACACACGGCTGCCATCCAATGGGGGACAGATACCCATCTGTTTGATTTTAGCGGATAGGATCGGATCGGATGTCGGTGGGTGTCAACAGACACATGTTCGTTAACACCTGCCCCTCCATAGAGGAGACTGGAGGGTCCGATCAGGTCCGAAATGGGTCCTACTCAAGGCTTTGTGATGCTTTAAAAATTTGTTTTGACAAAGCTGGGTCAAACAACTATTTCCTTTACTAATTGCTGTAGCCACTGTTATCGCTGTATAAACTGTATGTAGCATTAGCTATACTGTAGAATTAGTATAGCTAATTAGTATAAATTGTCTGTAGAATTAGTACTATAGTATATAGCACTGTCATTCGGAGGCTTCTAAAACAAAATTGAGTCAGGCTGATTGCTACTCAACCATTCAAAGGAAGCCTTGTGTTGTATAATACAAATCTTCCTCTGATTGGCTGAGTTGGAGATCATGACATATTTTATTTATTTATTTATTTCAGGTTCTTATATAGTGCTGTCAATTTACACAGCACTTTACATACCCCGATATTTACTTCTTCCCCGATAGCTCAGTTTGGCCGGACAGCCAGCTCTAGGAAGGGTTCTGGTGGTCCCAAACGTCTTCCATTTAGGGATTATGGAGGCCACTGTGCACCATCTCAATGATGATCAGAAGAAATGGACAGCACCTGAGTTAAATATATGAGTGTCACAGCAAAGGGTCTGAATACTTAGAACCATGTGATATTTCAGTGTTTCTTTTTTAATAAATCTGCAAAAATGTCAACAATTCTGTGTTTTTCTGTCAATATGGGGTGCTGTGTGTACATTAATGAGAGAAAAAAATGAACTTAAATGATTTTAGCAAATGGCTGCAATATAACAAAGTGTGAAAAATTTAAGGGGGTCTGAATACTTTCCGTACCCACTGTATATATTGTACATTTCCATTAGTCCCTACCCTGAAGGAGCTTACAATCTAAGGTCCCTAACTCACATTCATACATATACTAGGGCCAATTTAGACAGGAGCCAATTAACCTACCAGCATGTTTTTTGGAGTGTGGGAGGAAACCGGGGTACCCGAAGGAAACCCACGCAGGCACAGGGAGGATATGCAAACTCCAGGCAGGTAGTGTCATGTGGTTGGAATTTGAACCAGCGACCCTTTTGCTGCCAGGTGAATGTGCTATCCACTACACCACTGTGTCGCCGGACATCTTCCACCAACCTCTCCACCTCAGCCAATCAGAGGAGGGCTTGTATTCAATGATAAAAATACAAGGCTACTTGAGAATGGCTGAGCAATGTTCAGCCCAACTCACTTGGTTCCAGCAGCAGGGAAGTGCCTTCACCGCTGCCAAAACACAGCTCTGCATACTGTATGTAGCTGATGGTATATACAGTTTATACAGCAGCCACATTTCTTAGTAAAGGAAATAGTTTGTTTGGCCAGCTTGGCCTAAACAAAGTATTTAAAGCAGGGGTTCCCAACTATTGCCTGTGGGCGAAATCCAGCCCTCTGCAAGATTTTATCTGGCCCTGTGATGTAAGAGGAGACTCTGATGTAAAAGAGGACTCTGATGGAGTGGCTATAATGTAAAAGGGAACTTTCATGTAAGAGCAACTCACGGCGATTCCAAAGTAAGGGAGAATTAGATCCAAAGTCATGTAAAAAATGGAGTTAGGCTTTAAGCCCACCTGTCTTTTCAACGTTGTACTGACCCTTTAAGAAAAGCAGTTTGATTTGGTGTTTTATCCTCAGAAGTCCTAAACTTCCACATTCAAGAAACATCATAATGAAGGGTGGGTCAGTGAACCATCATCTTCATACCGCCTGCATAATTATAGATGCAATTTAATGGAAGGTAAATTATTAAAATGGCCAACAATCATGTTTAAAAGTAGAGAGGACAGGAGTGCACAACGTATGGCTAATGAAAGCCAGAGGATAAGTTAGCAGGACAGTAAACTGCATAGATATAAATATTAGTAGATAAAAGGGAGAAAGGTTACAGAGCCTCATAAAAAGGTCGGCCATGAGACCTCACTTAGAGGATTCTGTTCCCCTCTGCTCACTATGACAATTATGGAATACCATATTTCACAAGCAATAAAAACTCAAGCTCACAGGCCTGTTGTCGCATATATTTTTTTGTAGATACAGGTTTTTAGCATTATGCTGTAGGGAACAGTTACTTTTCTGACGTATGGAAAGTAAAATGTCCAGCAATCACACTGTAAGTAACCAGCAGGGATCATACTGTGTAAACAAAAGCTATAACTTGCATAATAAATACTTACTACAGCTCTGTATTTCAACCACTTGAGGTCCTAAAAACCCTTATATACTTAAGACTTCCATTGGAGTGCGTTAATGCATATGCGTTAATGTGCAGCTCATTCATTAATTATGAATGGGCTGTTAACACAACGCAATGGATGAATAAATGCACATGACTCTTTGTAACGCCGTGCACAGTATACGCGTTGTGTTGCGCTGCTGTGCATTGGGCTCTACTGCACAACACGTTGGGGTGCCATTCACAATAAATGGCACTGCAAAGCAATGTACCACACATAGGACAAGTGCTTTGCCATACTTTGTGAAAGCATGAGTTGCCATATCATACAAATGTAAATGGCCCCTTAATATCTCCTACCCAGGTGCAAACCTGGTCCCCTGTGGGGTTTACATCCTGGTCCCATGTGCAGTAACATCTCATAGACTTGAATGATGCCACCATCAGAAGAGGTAAGTAAGCACCTGGGTAGGGGTTCTTGGTCCTAACTCCCAGAAATAGCGGCTACATCCCTTGCCAGACACTGTCATCTTTTCCCAGCTGTTTCCAAGTGCCAGGTTTCCAGCCTCTTGATTGGCCGGTGGAATAATGATGTCATCCTGCATGTGCATACAGGAGTCAGTCATAGTTGACGTGTGCTGGGAATGCATGCTGCGCGTGCTTGGCTCAATGTACATTCAAATCTATTTGTTTACTGCTCCCCTTTCTCCTTCAGTCTCCTCTCCCATTACTAACTTACTAACTGACATATCAGACTGGATGTTGCACCACTTCCTTAAACGAAATCTCTCTAAAACCGAGCTGGTAATATCCCCCCCCCATCCGTGCCCCCCTCCATGACTTTTCCATCAAAATCAATAATGCAACCATCAATCCCTCCCCTCAAGCCAGGGTACTAGGTGTAATCCTAAAGTCTGACCTGTTCTTTCAGCCCCAAATCCAATCATTGTAGACTTTACCTCTGTAACATCTCTAAAATACGCTCCTTTTCAACAAAAGAAACCACCAAGCTACTCATTCACTCCCTTGCCATCTCTCAACTTGACTATTGCAACTCCCTTCTCATTGGCCTACCTCTCCATAGGCTATCCCCTCTTCAGTATATCATGAATGCTGCTGCCAGACTTATCCACCTTACCAACTGCTCAGTGTCTGCCACCCTCCTCTGCCAATCCCTACACTGGCTCCCGGTCGCACAGCGATCAAAATACTAACCACAACATACAATGCCATTCACAACTCTGCCCCGAGCAACATCACCAGTCTTGTCTCCAAATATCACCCAAACCGTCCTCTCCGCTCCTCTCAAGACCTCCTACTCTCAAGCTCCCTTGTCTCCTTCTCCCATGCTAGTCTCCAGGATATCTCCAGAGCTTCTCCCATCCTCTGGAAATCTCTACCTCAACCTATCCGGTTATCTTCTACTCTGGCTGCCTTTAGGCAATCCCTGAAAACTCATCTCTTCAGGGAAGCCTATCACACCTCCAGCTAATCTTTTACCACTTCCATCAACTCAATCCCTACAGTTACAACCTTTTGTTCCACCTGCTCCACCCTATTAGATTGTAAGCTCTTCTGGGCAGGGCCCTCTTAATCCTCTTGTATTGTATTGTAACTGCATTGTCTCCCTTTTATATATTGTAAAGTGTTGCGTAAACCGTTGGAGGATTTCACTTCATTTCCTGTCCCATAATCACAACAGGAAGTGAGAGAAAATCCCTCCAAATATAGAGAAATCCCTGGTTATCACCAGAATTAGTGTCCCCATTGGAAGATATCCTGTTCAGTTTGGCATTTTCTTCATGTTGGGCTTTCACATTCACCAGGACAATTAACGATATTAGTTATTCTCACTGGTCGCCATGAGCAGTGCATTTCTATGGTCAGACAATTCTGATACAAGACCTGCTGTGTTTGATACATAATACAAAGAAATCAGAATAGTGGAGGTGTTACATGTAAGAACCTAGACATAAAAGTTTGCCGGTGTTGGGAGGCACGATAGAACCAAAATAAGGTTATGTATCTGCGTTACAAGTTAACGATCCCAGCCGTGCAACACCGACTCGGGGACAAACACACTTCTCCACAGATACTTCATAGTTACCACTTCCCAGTTAATCCACCATTAACCCCTTCCCACCCGCACTACAGCCGAAACACGGCCACAGCACGGGCCTGAATTGCCGGGAAGGCTTCCATGGATGTCTTCTAAAGCATGCGCTCTCAGTGTGTCCCTGCGGGTCGCGCACTGTGCGCTCTGTGATCACCGAGTCACAGATCGGAGTAAGGGGTTGATCCTGGCCCCTTATCACGTGATCAGCTGTCAGCCAATGACAGCTGATCACGTGATGTAAACAGAAGATCGTGATCGGTATTTTTTTTCCCCTCACACTGTCAACGCAAGGGGAAAGAATAGTCAATTACCGGCTTCTGTCAGAGGGACAACGGATCGGTCCCTCACACAGACAGCCACGGTTGCTCACCTGTGCCCACCAGTGCCACCTGCCAGTGCCACCTATTAGTATTCACCAGTGCCACCTACCATTGCCCACGTGCCACCTACCAGTGCCCACAGTGCCACCTACCAGTACCCACAGTGCTACCTAACTTTGTCCACCAGTGCCACCTATCAATGCCCACCAGTGCTGCCAATCAATACCTATCAGTGCTTCATTATTAGTGCCACCGATCAGTGCTGCTTATCAGTGTCACCTGCCAGTGCCTACCAGTGCCCATCAGCACCACCCATCAGTGCCACCTATCAGTGCCCTTCAGTGCCGCCCATCAGTGCCAACCATCAGTGCCACCTCTCAGTGCCACCCATCAATGCCTATCAGTGCTGCATCATCAGTGCTCATCAGTGCCACCTATCAGTGCCTATTAGTGCCACCTTATCAGTGCCCATCAGTGCAGCCTATCAGTGCCCATCAGTGGAGCCTATCAGTGCCCATTAGTGCAGCCTATCAGTGCCAATCAGTGTAGCCTCATCAGCGCACATCAATGAAGGAGAAAAATTACCTGTTTTCAAAATTTTATAACAAACTATGAAACTTTTTTTTTTCAAAATTTTCGGTCTTAATTTAGCAAAAAATAAAAACTCAGTGGTGATTAAATACCACCAAAAGAAAGCTCTATTGGTGTGAAAAAAATGATAAAAATTGAATATGGGTACATCGTTACATGACCACGCAATTGTCATTCAAACAGTGACAGCATTGAAAGCTGAAAATTGGTCTGGGCAGGAAGGGGGTTTAAGTGCCCAGTAAGCAAGTATTTAACTCGGATCCAACAGAGGATGCCATATATTAGATGGGTCAAGCCATGAACTGTTAAATAAATGTTAAAGCCTCCAAAGACCCCAATTGCCAAGTCTTTAAAGCAGAGTTCCACCCAGTTAAAAGTCAGCAGCTAGAAAAAGTGTAGCTGCTGACTTTTAATAATCAGACACTCACCTGTCCCACGGTCCAACGATGCGGCTGCCCGACGCTTAGTTCCTCTCCCCCTCCCCTCCGCGGCACCGTCATCACAAGTGTGGGCATCCGGCTGGGCGTTGTGAATGGTTGGGCAATCTTCTGGGACCCGTGACGTGCCCCAGAAGATTGCAGGGAGCGAGGGGGGACAGGTCAGCTTCCTTCTGGTGCCACGGTGCCAGGAGAGGAAGGGGGAGCTGGGTACCTATGAAAACTAGGTACCGGCTCCCCCCCCCAAAAAAAAATAACATGCCAATTGTGGCATGTAAAGGGTCACTTGTACTTAAAGCAGAAGTTCCACTTTTGGGTGGAACTCCGCTTTAAGAACAGTAGTTCAACCAACACAATACAGGGCGGGAGATTCCTTCTTGGCTGCTGCTACAAAGGATGTGCTGTGATTTCTGATCTTCCCCTGCATACCCCCCAGCAGCCCCACCTACACTCTAACCACCAGCCATTAATGGTAAGAGACCACCCATCCAACCATATTCTAAATTAACCCTATCCTTTCTTCTTTCCCCTGTCCCCCCTGTCATGGGGCCCTTCGCCTATTTTTTTTTTTGCTTCGGGCCTATCTTTCTAGTAATTGGCTCTGAATCCTGTTTCTGATTAAAGAAGAACTGGCAAACCTTTGCAGCATAATACTAAGTAAAGAATGATTAGTTATGGAGTTCCTAAGATTCAAACAAGCACATGCCAATTTTATTTTATTGTAAGAATAAATCTTTTTATCGTTTCCACCTTGATATGATTTCATGTGTTTTAAGAACCTTTCAGATCTTCAGAAATTAAATTATACAAATATGCAATATGAGTAGACTAGTTTTGCTCATTATGCAATACTTGTGCCTCCGGAAAACGCATTCAGCGTTGCTGAAGCAAATGAACCAATCAAATTGCTTTAACTGAGCAAAACTCTAATCCCAATTCACTGCAGCTTTCGCAGTTACCACATGCAGAACTTTGGTTTATGAGGTAACAATATTCAGGCAGTGATTCGTGAACTGACATGACAGCTAAATGATTATAATGACACAGTCTACATCAGATTATATATAATGGGAATAATTTACCCCCTACTGTAAGAGGCCACTGAAGAGGTTAACGACCACAGTGCAGAGAACGCAGCGCTTATGTAGAGATGAAATTCTGAATTGGTTTCAAATGTTCTGTATTTTTTATATATTTCATTATGAAAGGGGCCAATGGGTCTAAAGAAGGAAAATGTCAAGTAGACACATTACAGTGCCTGTACTGTATATTTAATTTGCAGGTTGCGTGTTGAGATCTCAGGATGCCTTGCTGCTTTTTGCGCCTCAATATACATGTGTAGGATAAGTGGTTGAGTTGACAATATTACCAACAAAAGGCTGGGTTTCCTGTTTATAAGATGACTTTAATTCAGTTGGCTTTTTGGGGTTCTTTTTTGCTGCTATCCATGAATTTCATGTTTAAGGCTTGGTTCACGCCTATGCATTTTTTAGTGCATTTTCAGTTTTACGGAAACACACTAAAGTCCAGAGAAACACACTACAGTCCATTTAACCTGGTTTGCTATGGGTCATGTTCACATCTATGCATTTTTTTAAAGGGCCAGGGACTTTTTGTCTGGTTTTTGGTTCCATAGGCTTCAATGGATCAAAAGCGTGTATTGATAAACGAAAAATGCACCTGTTATATGCAAACTGCAACCTGCAGAGGTGTGAACCAGGCCTTAAGGATAACTTCACCTTAGTGAAATTGTTCTTTATTTATAACTGTTTATTTAAGGTAATTTTTCCAAATGTTTACTGAATTAAAAAGGAAAGAGTCATACCTGATTTTGGTGTGTAGAAGATTTGTCTTTATTTCTCCTCCAGATTTTTTTTTGTAAAGGACATCATCTTGAGAGAGTCCCCCATCTTGAGCATTAAATTAAAAAAAAACACCTGGCAGAGAAAGGCATAATGAGCTAGTATGCATCGCATACTAGCTCATTATGAAATGCTTACCTTAGATTGACACTGTAGCAGCGGTCCCCGAGCACCGCTGTGACCGGCGACATGCTGAGTCCGTCTTCTTCCGGGATCCCAGGTGCCGACCAATTACAGCGCGGATTCCATCGCTGTGATTGTCAGGAGCCGCACTGACGTCACCCCCGCACATGCGCATGGGAGCCGTCATTTACGGCACACTTAGTGAAGAAACGGCCCAGTACAGGCCGTTTCTTCACTGCGCATGTGCCGATGACGTCGGCACATGCATTTACACTGTATATCTCCTAAACCGTGCAGGTTTGGGAGATATGCAGGGTACCTACAGGTAAGCCTTATTATAGGCTTACCTGTAGGTTAAAGTGGTTGTCATGAGTTAATAGTAGCATGAGTAATAGAGGAGCTCCAATGTAGGGAATTGCGGTGAATGGGGGGCCAGCCATAGCTTCCTCAACAGCATTCATTTGTTAAAGGATGGATAAAATTGTGTTTTAAGTAACTTTCCAACAAAGATGAGTTCAGATGTGTTCGGATCCTTGCCCGAATCTACCTGAGTTAGTCCGCTAGGAAGCTGTCACTGTTCTGGGCCAACTTTAAGTGGCTGCGGCATTCCCCTCCCAACAACCATGCGTGTACAAGGGGGGTACTGATAAGTACTGAGCCTTACCCAGAAAAAATTGAGCTAGATAGCTGTAACTGACACACTATTCTACATATTCCCCCAGGAAGTCAATGCACTTGTGACATCTATCCTGCAGCTTCTTAAGTCCCTGACATCTTTGGAGAGCTTTGGAGAGCTTTCCTCAATGTTTTTCCTTGATATTTTGCCTCAACTTCGTCAATGTAGCCAGGAGCTGGGTATGCACACTCCCGGCAACAGAGCCGTTTCAGCCTTTAGGTTTAATGTAGCTGTTTCCCCTAGTGCCAGTTTATTGATCTGTGACTATAACAGTGACAAGAGAGATGCACTCTGGGGGTTGTAATTTGCTTGTGAGGATTCGCCCCCTGGCTGTACTGCAGTAGAACTACATCTTCCATTAGGCTGTGCAGCAGAGGAGAGAAGAGGTACCTCGAGGGAGAGACTATTAAAACAGAGGCTGAGGCCTAACACGCTCTCTCTGGACGGCATGGATCGACAAGCAGGAAATCTGTTGTTGAAGTGGCTGAATCGCGGTCTGCTTTCACAGACTGATCAACTCAGACTGCAGGACTTCAGTGAGCAGCCTGAAAGACCTGCCCTGCATCAAGCGTGGCCTGTTCCTGATCCCTACATCCCGCATGGAGGATCGATCAGGAGAACTGCGGTTAGAAGTGATGGAGGCTGATCCTAGGAGCCAGAGACTGGAGTGATCAACATCATCATCATCATCATCTCCTTCCTCATCATCATTATCATCATCCTCATCAGTGGATTCATCATTTGCATATTCTATTCCTGTGTGGTGAGCGGTGAAAACCCATCCTAACAGACACTGTGCACATACAGCCTGATTCTTCACACTTATTAGTATTCAAGGCCTAGTTCTTAACCTTGGGAATAGCAGCAGAGTATAAGCATTCATACTCTATATTGGGTTGTTGCTATTTGTAGTTCTACAGCTTAAAGTCAGTGATCACTGTGAAGTTTTCCTTATACTGCTGCAGAAGGTGCGCCTTATACAATTACAGTACATTCCCTTGGAATTTAATGTTACATCAGCCTTTGTTTGGTATATACCATTTAATCTACAAAAGCTAGCTGAAGATCATCTGAACCGTCAAGCAAGGAACATTGAACTACAATTACTTTTCATTCTCTTTCCCCCCACTTAGTGAGCATATACTACTTTGCCACTTTTTATACCTGTTTGTCTACTGTTTGCTGGTGTCAGGTGAGTGAGCAGTAGAGAGTAGTCTGACACTTCAGGAGTCATTCCCCTGCTCTCCTGTGCCCCACTCTCATGCACAGTATACTGACCTGTTTATATACCTACTGGTTGAATCTATAGAGTCATAAGTAATATACACTGTCATTCACTTGTGTTTAGCCTGTATTAAGTTGTAAGACGTATTTAATGTACCCTGTTGAGTCAAAGTTCCCACTATATACTTTGAGTAAACACTATTAATGTTCTCAATCTTGTGCATTTCATCACTTTTTCTTACTTAAAGGGGAACTAACACTATGAGTGAACGCAGTGTGTCAGGGGTGGCGGAGGACTCCCAGAGTCAGGGAAACCAGGGCAGGTTGACTTATCTTGCAACCCTCAAGAGGGCAGTGCTATATTTGGGGGCTCCTCCAGGATTCCCCTCATGGTAAGCCCCAGTAAGAGAAGAGGAAGATGGACTCCGCTGATTGGTGCAGGAAGAATGGAGTCATCTGGAATTGGCTAGTGTGCTTGTAATGAGGACCACATACCTGATAGTTGAGCCTGTCTCTTGTAGAAGGAGACCCCTCATACAGCCCTGGCTCAGAGCCCACTGGAGTGGGGACAGTGGTCTTGTGAGCACAGCGAGGTAGGAGTGCCTCTTGTCAGCAGCTGTAGACCGGATGCTGGAAGCAGAGCCTGGAACACTGGATAGCAGACAGGCTGCAATAGGAACAACAGCAGACGATCAGCAATCACAGTAGCTGGATGCAGGCAGGCTGGAACACTGGACAGCTGGAACAGCAGCAGCAGATCAGCAATCACAGTAGCTGGATGCAGGTATCAGGAACGGACTAGCTGCAGATCAGACAGCACTTCAGCCAAAGTCTGACTTCCTTTTAAAGTCCCATGTGATGTTCTGACAGAGATGCTGGGTCCTAGAGCCCTCCTGCTCTGACGGATTCTGGGTCCTAGAGTCCTCCTGCTCTTGGCATCCTGACAACATCCCTGCGCATGCGTACATGTGCACGCTTCTGAACGGTCATGGGAACCTTTGTTTGAATCCGTGCGCACAAGCGTGCATGATCGCAACGCTCGTCTGGATCCCTGACAGCGCTGAAGCTGCCTGGAGTTGGGTGGTCTGAGAGAGATGTACGGCTGTTGATGAGAGGAGCCTTCCCAGGTTAAGGATCCTATATTGTGGAAATGAAGCCTGAATATGGGGAAGACTACCTACAGAAAGCCATGCTCAGGAAATATTACTCTTTTTGCCACCAGCTATCACCCATTCCACACCATCTTTGCGATTCCCATTGGAGAATTTACTCGGGCTCGAAGAAATTGCTCCTCTGATGCCACCTTCAATGCGGAATGCCAGACCATTACTACATGACTAGCCCAAAGGGGCTCAGCTGTACAGAGAGGATTAGATAATGCTAGGGACAAGAGTAGAGAGAATCCGCTTTCCAATGTTTCAGCTAATACACTAAAAAAACATAAAAATAGAAATAAGCATATGTGTATAGGGACGGATAGGAAGAACAATTGTTTGGCAACATTTGTAACCACCTTCTCACAAGAATATCATCAAGTCATTAATATAATAAAGAAAAATCTTCCCGTCCTCTACCAAGACAAAAGTCTCTACAATGTTTTAAAATCAGGCTGTCATTTTTTTAGCAGACGAGCACCAACATTGGGCTCTTTGCTGTCACCTAGCTTAGTTTCATCCAAAAAATACCAACCCACCTGGCTCTCATATCTAGGTTGCTATCCATGCAACTTTAAAACGTGCAGATATTGTCATGTTAATTTATGCACTAAATCTTTAAGTTCAGCAACCACTGGAGAAAGCTTTGACATTAACCACTTGACCACTGGGCACTTAAACCCCATTAACAACCAGACCAATTTTCAGCTTTCAGCGCTCTCACATTTTGAATGACAATTACTCAGTCATGCAACATTGTACCCATATGAAATTTGCATCCTTTTTTTCACACAAATAGAGCTTTCTTTTGGTGGTATTTAATCATCGTTGGGTTTTTTATTTTTTGCGCTATAATTAAAAAAAGACTGAAAATTTTGTAAAAAAATGCATTTTTCTTCGTTTCTGTTATAAAATTTTGCAAATTAGTAATTTTTCTTCATAAATTTTGGCCAAAATTTAAAAAAAAAATGGTTTCTATCCATCGTCATATTTAAAACCGGTTTTAAATACTTCTTTTTAATGATTAAACGTTTTAAAATATTGTCTTTGCTTCTTTTTACGTAAAAAAATGTTTTAAAAGTCAGAAAAAAATTAATATCGCGTTTTTTATTTTTTGGGTTGCTACTAATTTATGGTGGTTTTCTTTCGAGATAAACACACTTTTTTTCCTACGTTTAAAGTATACCCATGTTACAACGTACTGACTCATTAACAGTAAGTTTTACACTCTCGCGACTTTCGACTTTTAACCAGACCAACAATTACCCCAAATTCACGGGTCACCAGTTCACCAATTACAGTTTCGAAAGAGGTCACCAACGACTTGAATTTCTAA
>BLSH010404617.1:982274-992389 GCA_018402905.1 Glandirana rugosa | reverse complement strand
CAGGGGCTTGACAGATCTAACTGATCCCAGTAACAGGGATCAGTAGATCTGG
This sequence comes from Glandirana rugosa, assembly GCA_018402905.1. NCBI lineage: Eukaryota > Metazoa > Chordata > Amphibia > Anura > Ranidae > Glandirana > Glandirana rugosa. The sequence continues at coordinate 992,337 of BLSH010404617.1, read as the reverse complement.
CATGCCCCCCCTCACAGAACGGAGAACCGCCGTGTTTACATCGGCAGTTTCCCGTTCCGGCTCTCTGTGAGGAGATTGCGGGTCTCCGGCGGACCCGTGGGCACGCTCATGGGGCGTGCGAGCCGCCAGCGCCGGCGGGAGCGCGCCCAGCGCGAGCCGAAGGGGAGGACGTCTATTGACGGCCTCTTGGCATGTTAGAGCCACGCTGTAGCCGCCATTCGACTATGGCGCGGACGCGAGGTGGTTAAAGAAAAAAACATGAGAGCTGTTTTAGATATACAGTGCTTAAACTATATAATTCTGTAAGGGTTTACATCTACTTTAAATGGATTTGAAGGAATAAAATGAAATATCCCAAGAAAAACACATTAGTTTGGTCAGAGCCAACAATATCATGAACGTAATTGATTTGTCTCTGTATAAAATGTAAATTTCAGGCTTTTTATTTGGTGTTAAAGGAAATGTGTGCTAAAAGAAATACCTGGGTGGTCATTGCTGACCTTCTTTGAAACTGCTAGCTGCTTGGTGGTCTCTGAATTTCATACTTTCCAAGTGACAGATCTGTATGCAGCCAGATAACTCAGGACCCCTGATCTAAAAATATATAGTCAGTGATTCAGAAAAGTAGCCATTGGATCAGCATGACGCCAGGAGACTATCATTTAGAAGAAGTCAACAATACCTTGTGAAGTAGGTTATGTTGGCCCAAGCGAGAACAATATGTCTTCTGTCAGGAGAGCTCCTGGAAACTGGGGTACTGTCTTTGACTAGGATCACATCTTAAGGGGTGCATGTTGGTGTAATTGCACGCCTTCTTGCACCTACAGTAAAAAACACACTGCTGTTTAGCAGATGCATGGAGGTGCCATTAATCCTAATGGCACCCCCACAAACTGGAAACCCCAGTGCAATTTCTCTGCTGTGAATTACACAGCACTGTCTGGTTTCCCTGTGGCCATGTTTTTGGAAAAGGTGCAGGACCTTTTCTCTGTGTTTTCTGTAGGTACAGCAGCCCATTTAAATGAATGGGCTATTGTGCCCATGCAAACGCGGCTGACAGGTGTAAACCTAGCCTCCAATTGTATGAAAGCTACCTTTAAAAGAAGGGCAGCACAGTGGCTTGGTGGATAGCATCTCTGCCATGCAGAACTGGGGTCTTTGATTCAAATTCCAGCTAAGACGCTATCTGCATGTTCTCCTTGTTCTTGCTTGGGACCAGTGGCGGCCTGTAATGCAGGGTGCAGGGGTGCCACATCCCTAATGTGATTAGAGCCAGAGGCTCTAATAGGCTTCAAAAACGGGTGGGCTCGAGCACACCTAGTTCTGTGACAATAGCAAATGAATATTTGCTATTGTCTTCCCGATTCTCCTCCTCAGGAAGCAGGTCCTGAGACCCGTCACCCGATTGGCCGAGAGGAAAAGCGATCCTATTGGCCGCTGAGGAGGAGGAGGGAGGAGATGCAGGGGAAGCCGCACTGAAGCACCAGTAGGAGGAGACGCCGCCTGCCACCCGGAGGAAGCGCTGCCCGCAACCTAGATGGGGTAAGTGCAGGGCTGGTGACCGACTGACCGACCAACTGGGGGGGGAGGGGTGCCTGTGAGTAACCCAACCAACCAGGGGGTGGGATGGCTTTGAATGGATAGTTTGCCGCCCCCCCCAAAAAAAATATACCAACAGCCACCGTTGCTTGGGACTCTATTTTCCTCCCACATGCCACAGATATGCTGGTAGGTTAATTGGCTCCTGTCCAAATTGGCCCTAGTATATGTGTTTGTATGTGAGGTGGGGCCTTAGATTGTAAGATATAAATATTAGATTATAAAATACTGCAAGGGTTAAATGGTGAATTTGTCTAGGAGGATAGGACTCCACACAATGCTTACCTAAATCCTTGCACTAATCTTCTGTGCTCTCCAACACTCACGGAATGTGGGGTCGGCCCTGTCATGCTCATGCACGATGCAGGACCACTGGACTGTGATGGTGTTGGAGAGCAAGCACCAGTTGGAGTAGTGAAGAGAAGTGGCTTTGGGTGACCAGTCTTACATAAAGGAGGAAGAAATAGGTATTTTACCTTATTCCTATCCAGACAAAATTAATGTTTAACTCTTACAGTGCATGTGTGAGTTGGGGATGTGTGGTTGGTCACCACTGCAATCATTTATTTTGCTGCCTGCCACCTAAAACATCTATTTCAATTAAGCCTGGGAACTAGTGACTTGAATACCCACTGACCTCTAAAAGGTGCATTCAGTTTAACAAGAAAATGTAACCTTGAATCAGAGCAACCTACTTTGAGCTGTTTCTCAGTTTGGCAATGTGCCAATCTCCAGGCACTATGGCTGTCACCTGCACGGTGGGAAGAGAGTCATAACCCCTTAAGTCTCAAATTGGTTGAGCTGGAACTTACAAAGGACTTCTTCATTTTACTCCCAGAGGCGGAACAGAGCAATGGGGGGAGTGAAGGGAAAGTTTATGCAGCTGGGGAGGCCGGAAGTTAAGTGAACCCATTTCTTTACCCTAAATGGGGCGTCTGGCATGATGATGTCAGTGTTAGCATGGAAACAAGTACATCTAAAATGGACATAAAATTTTATTAAGGAGATCCACACAGAGTGGGACATTAGGTAAGTGCATTTGATTTTTAAAGCAGATATGACATTTTATGAAAAATGTGCAACAATAAGCTAGTTCAGCTTTTAGGGGCAATCCAAAAATATATTTTTATTTAATATTGGGTACAGACTGGCGATCTGAACCACTAATGGATTTCTTATTTTTACTTGCAAGTAGCATATGTTCCACTTCCACGTCTTCTAGATGGCAATAAAAAAGGTTGCGGTCTGTCTTCTGGATTTTACATCTACTTAGGAGAAGTGAGTCTCCATAGGTGGGGGGCAGGAGAGTGCCTTGGAACCCCTATAGGGAAACTTTGCCATTGAGGTTTCTGTTATATACAAAGCCGGGAGAGTCAGCCCACCAAAACACACACCTAACCAGAAGATTCATTTTGGCTACGGCAGCCATTTGGCCCCTAATACACAAGTGACAGGTACATTTAAAAGCCTGTTTTATTATGGTCGAGTTATCCTGATTTGCCTCCAACAAGAGCTTTCGAAAAGCAGTTTAATGTTTGTTTAAATTCCCCAGTACCATCTTGGGATTACTGTAATTAATGATTGACTTAAATTGATGAGTTGGATGTAAAGTTAAACACTGGGGGATTATTGGCTGTCACTTTTTTTTCAGACTTTTCCTCCTTAATTATTAGCAGGAGTTTCCTCTTTCTCCTCAGCAATTAGCTTATTCTCTACCCCCACCTACCAGAAGAAACAATCGACTAGGATACGTTACCACACAATCGACTCTTTTTACAGTGGGTGATGTCACGCTGTAAAACAAACCACACAGAAAGTAGAGTGGCAAGTTTTAACAGTTCGGAGGTTTGTAAACCTCTAATAATGAAACACATGGGAATGGTTGTAATCAAGTCATCGCCTAGAACTGGATGCAGACCATAAGGTTCCTCATACAGCTTGTAAACTGAAAACAGGAACTTAAAGAGGTCCTTGAGAGGTAAGAATGTACTTCACGACTATCCTAAAAAAGATTGATGTTGATCATACTTGAAAGTACAAACAAAATTAATTAAAATAATTTTAGACTCTTTTACCAAACATTCATACAGGTGGCAATATGGTTATAGCAGGTATGTTCACTTGATCTAGTTCTATTGGTTGAACTAGATGGTCTTGTGTCTTTTTTCAACCAGACTAACTATTTAACTGTGTCAACAAAATGGTGTTTTTTCTGTGTGCATTTAAAGTTTAATTTTCAGTTTCAACTGGAGTGTTCCTTTAGCTATTATATTGCTCCCTACATCTGGTAATTCAGTGCTCATGGTTTTATTAATCAAGTTCTACAGAACATGTCTTCAATGTATAGATTAGAATATCCTTACTCAATCAGGGTTCCATGAACCACAGTTCCTCCAGGAGTTCCACCATGGAACTTTGGCTCGGTGAGGGTTTTCTTGAGCAATGGGATGTTTCTGCTTTGCCACTGACGCCAATGTTCTTTTTAGCTATCTGCTTTCTCCCCACTGACCATCAATGTAAGGAGTATTCTTTCCACTGACCACCATTGGAAGGATCATTCTTCCCACTGACCACCAGTGTGATAAGGCCATTGGTAAGAGAGCCCTTTACCCAATGACCACCAAAGTAAGGTAGTCCTTCTCCTACTGACCAACAATCTACAGGACACCTTCTCCATTGACCAGCAATGTAAGGGAACAATTCACTGACCACCAATGTAACGATTATTTTTACACCTACCTTTAACCACTTCAGCCCCGGAAGAATTTTGCACTTTAGGACCAGAGCACTTTTTGCGATTCGGCGCTGCGTCGCTTTAACTGACAATTGCGCGGTCGTGCGACGTTGTACCCAAACAAAATTTGCGTCCTTTTTTTCCCACAAATAGAGCTTTCTTTTGGTGGTATTTGATCGCCTCTGCGTCATTTCTTATCGCCGCTATAAACAAAAGAAGAGCGACCATTTTGCAAAAAAACCCAAATTTCTTACTTTTTGCTAAAATTCAAATCCAAAAAAAATATAAAAACACATTTTTTTCACCGTTTTTGGCCGATTTATATTCTTCCTCATATTTGCGATAAAAAAAAAAATCGCAATTGGTGTTTATTGATTGGTTTGCGCAAAAGTGGCCACGTTTACGGATGATGAGAATTCATTTCTGGGGTTTTTTTTATTTTTATTTTTTTACTAGTAATGGCGGCGATCTGCGATTTTTAGCGGTAATGCGATATTGGGAGGGACATGTCGGAACATTTTGACACTTTTTTGGGACCAATGACATTTATTCAGCGATCAGAAATTTAAATGTCCACTGATTACTGTATAAATGTCATTGGCAGTGAAGGGGTTAACCTGGGGGGGGAGCTAGGGGTTAACTGTGTTCCCTGGGTGTGTTCTTACTGTGGGGGGGTTGGGCTAACATGGGCATGAGAGATCTAACTGATCCCAGTGACAGGGATCAGTAGATCTCTCATGCCCCACTGACAGGGCGGGGAACCGCCGTGTTTACATCGGCGGTTCCCCGTTCTTTGCCCTGTAGCCGCTCATCGCGGCTCGCCGGCGGACATCGGGTCCGCCCGAGCCGCGGGCACACTCCCCAGGAGTGCGGCGGGTGCACGCGCGTGCGCCCCCTGGTGGCCAAATGCGAATCGCCGCTTATTTACGGCGATTCGCGCAGGGCTCCCCGACTGCCGCCGTGAAAACACGGCGCGCGGTCGGGAACCAGTTAATGTAAGGTGGTCCTTTTCCCATTGGCCACCAGGCCACACAGGCAGCCTTCTCCATTGACCATCAATGTAATGGAACACTTTACTGATCATGAATAGGTGAGGCACTTTTCCACTGACAGTTAATATAAGTTGGTCCTTCTCCCATCAACCACGAATCTACAGGGGTCCTTCTCTACTGACCACCATTGTAAGGGGACACTTCACTAATCACCAATCTAAGGGCCATTTTTCCACCAACGGCCATTAATGTAAGGGAGCCTTTTTCCACTGGTCACCAGGGAAAAAATACAATTTTGTGAGTTTTCTGGACAAATGTTGACTGTTTATTTCATTCAATTTTTACTATTGAAAACAAAACATTTATAGATTTATTTATTTATTACAGGTACTTACAGCATCTCACAAAAGTGAGTATACCCCTCACATTTTTGTAAATATTTTATTGTATCTTTTCATGTGAAACTGAAGAAATTACAGTTTGCTACAATGTAAAGTAGTGAGTGTACATCTTGTATAACAGTGTAAATTGGCTGTTCCCTCAAAATTATTCAGTACACAGCCATTAATGTCTAAACCGCTGGCAACAAAAGTGAGTACACCCCTAAGTGCATCCAAATTGGGCCCAATTAGCCATTTTCTTTCCCCGGTGTCATGTGACTCGTTAGTGTTACAAGGTCTCAGGTGTGAATGGGGAGCAGGTGTGTTAAATTTGGCGTTATCACTCTCACTCTCTCATACTGGTCACTGGAGGTTCAATATGGCACCTCATGGCAAAGAACACTCCGAGGATCTGAAAAAAAGAAATGTTGCTCTATATAAAGATGGCCTAGGCTATAAAAAGATTGCCAAGACCTTTAAACAGAGCTGCAGCATGGAGACCAAGACCATACAGCGGTTTAACAGGACAGGTTCCACTCAGAACAGGCCTGGCCATGGTCGACCAAAGAGGTTGAGTGTACATGCTCCGCGTCATATCCAGAGGTTGTATTTGGGAAATAGACGTATGAGTGCTGCCAGCATTGCTACAGAGGTTGAAAGGGTGGTGGGTCAGTCGGTCAGTGCTCAGATCATACACCGCACACTGCATCAAATTGGTCTGCATGGCTGTCGTCCCAGAAGGAAGCCTCTTCTAAAGATGATGCACAAGAAAGCCCACAAACAGTTTACTGAAGACAAGCAGACTAAGGACATGGATTACTGGAACCATGTCCTGTGGTCTGATGAGACCAATATAAACTTATTTGGTTCATATGGTGTCATGTGTGTGTGGCGGCAACCAGGTGAGGAATACAAAGTCAAGTGTGTCTTGCCTACAGTCAAGCATGGTGGTGGGAGTGTCATGGTCTGGTGCTGCATTAGTGCTGCTGGCACTGGGGAGCTACAGTTCATTGAGGGAACCATAAATGCTAACATGTACTGTGACATACTGAAGCAAACCATGATCCCCTCCCTTCGGAGACTAGGGCGCAGGGCAGTATTCCAAGATTATAACGACCCCAAACACACCTCAGAGATGTGTTTCTGTGATGTCATCATGAAGGAGTGGAAGAGGACTCCAGTGGCAACCTATGAAGCTCTGGTGAACTACATGTCCAAGAGGGTTAAGGCAGTGTTGGAAAACAATGGTGACCACACAAAATATTGACACTTTGGGCCCAATTTAGACATTTTCACCTAGGGGGGTACTCACTGTTGTTGCCAGCGGTGTAGACATTAATGGCTGTGTGTTGAGTTATTTTGAGGAAACAGCAAATTTACACTGTTATACAAGCTGTACACTCACTACTTTACATTGTAGCAAACTGTCATTTCTTCAGTGTTGTCACATGAAAAGATGTAATAAAATATTTACAAAAATGTGAGGGGTGTACTCACTTTTGTGAGATACTGTAGGTACTTAAATAATTGTATGAAATATAATTTATATATATATATAAGTAATTTCTATGTCTATTATAAGTATTATGCACACACAATCTGTGTTAGGTGTAATAAGACATTTACGGAACGCCTAAATGTTGATGATGACCTGCCTAAATGGGGTCCGCTCACGTGGACCCCAATTTACATCTCGGCACCCCCAATTATTTTCTCACTGACATGGACCCCATGTAAGTGGAAATGCCTGGGGGTCCATATAGACCACTTTGGGAAGCTATGGTGTAAATGCTTCTATTACATTGGTGTCAGTTTAGAAATCCCTCTTTATACTGGTGGGTGGCGTAAAATTCTCCTTACACGGTGGTCAGTGCTAATTCCCACTCACATCGGTGGTCAGTGTAAATCTCCCCTCACATTGGAGGTCATTGTAAATTCCCCATTACATTGGTGGTCATTGTAGACCCCCTCCCCCCCTCTCCAGCATTGGCACTGATCCCAGGAGTCCTAAGATCCCTAGGAGTTTTCTGTCTATTGATGGGTTCCCTCACCTCCCCAGACCATGGTGTGCAGGCAGTGATGAGATGATGTGCTGTAACCTTTAACAACCAATAAGTGAGCAGTAATGATGTGCACTAACCTCTAGCAACCAATCATTGAGCTGTAAGGATATGCAGTAACCTCTAGTATCCAATCAGTGAGCAGTATAAATGTGCAGTAGCCTCCAGCAACCAATTAGTGAGTTGTATGGACGTCCACTAACCTCTAGCAACCAATCAGTGAGCAGTATTGATGTACCGCAATCTCTAGAAACCAATCAACAAGCAGAAGTCATGTGCTGTAACCTCTAGCAAATAATCAGTGAGCCATAATGTGTGCTGTAACCTCTAACAGCCGGTCAGTGAACAGTAATGATATACTGTAACCTCTGGCAACAATCACTGCCTGATCTGATTCAGGAAACTGATTTTGAGTCTAGCTGCTATTTATTGTATGTCCCAGAGCAGGTGGAGAGAGACATTGCATGGAAAGGGGGGTGGGGATGTTTGCCCAGGGTCCAATCAATATTAAAAATGGCCCCGTATATATACTGTATATTTTTTGTACTTTCGCATCAATCCCTGTCCTCAAGGAGCTTACAATCTAAGGTTCCTAACTCATATTCATACATACACATACTAGGGCCAATTTAGACAGGATCTAATTTACCTAGCAGCATGTCTTTGGAGTGTGGGGGGAAACAGGAGTACCCAGAGGAAACTCACGCAGGCACAGGGAGAACATGCAAACTCCAGGCAGGAAGTGCCGTGGTTGGGATTCAAACTGACGACCGGAGTGCTGCTAAGCAGAAGTAGGTAGACTGATTGTCAAATATGCAAAGTATGCCACATTCCTTTATTAAATGTCAGTTTACTTTTCATTCTAATATACTATGGGCTGTAGATCTAGGTATTAGCATGGGTTTACCTGAGGCCTGAAAATGATTTCAAGGGTTCCTCTTTGTAAATAGGGTTGAAAAAGACTGGTCTAGAAGCTTGTATAAAAGGGAATGTGCTAAGGGGGGGGAGACAGACAGGAAATATTTTGGTTTTACATGAAAAAGTATCCCCGGCATTCCTTTAGATAAGCATGCTCACCGCTCATCTCTAGCTGTAAGCTAGCTTTGGGAACATACACTTATGACAAGATGCCCGCTATATAACTTAGTAAACAGCAGTGGTTCTCAACTCTGGTCCTCGGGACCCACTAACAGGCCAGGTTTGCAGGATAACTGAAATACATCTCAGGTGATATCATTTGCTGCTCAGTGATTGCAGTATTCTAGTCTGCATCTCCTCAAGGTAATACTTAAAATCTGGCCTGTTGGTGGGTCCCGAGGACCGGAGTTGAGAACCAAAGGTATACAGGGTGCCTGCAGATGTTATCTGGAAGGAAATGTGAACTGGCAAGGCTCTTGATTCCAGTACAGCTCTTAGAGCACAGAAAGAGAAGGTATAACGGGGACAGCAAATATTTTCATATTCATATCGTTTTTTTTAAACTTTGCTTATTCCTAAAACTGAGGTTTAATCTGCCTATATTTTTCTTTTCCTTGGCTCCTCATTCCCCCTTCCATAATGCGTTAATAAATTTTAAACAAAGCCTTTCCGTTTTTCATTACATACTTTATTTTAGACTCAAAAATGTCTCCTTTGGGTCTCTGTGACTGTAATGCAAGCAGGGTTCTCCATAGCTTCCCGAAAACAGCACTGCCCAAGGTAACTCTTTGAGCATCCATCATTGAAAGAATTGAAATCCAATTAAAGAAAAAGGGATGAGGATGCTGCATTAGCCCCAACCACAAAATGAGGTGTTCTCTGACTTGTTATAGCTTCTAATACAAATAGTGAAAAGCTCACAGTGTGCAGTGAAATCAGCATAAGCAATTTAGGTACAGATCTTTGTACAACTGTGCAAGACTGATGGTACACACTACTAGCTTTTTTTCCTTCAACCCAGCAGGGCTGAACGAAAAATAAACCTGACAGTTCCGGTCGGAGCCACTGTACTAACTATCCAATATTAGTACAGAAATCTCCTCTGCTGTTCTATTGTGTTCTGACAGGGGGATGCCCCCCCCCCCCCCCCCGCAAGTCGGGACGACCCAACTTCCTTTTTTTCGATCATCACACATGGTAGTCAGAACGTGTCAACATGTTTCTAGACATGGATTTAACGAATACGACTAAAGTGACGTGTGACACTCGAAAAGTGATAAACATAATCTTCGATATTGTTCAGTCTCTTGTGGAGTAAAACACCAACCCCGATTACGTCGTAGGAGTAGGGAAAAAGAAATTAACCTAAAGTTAAGAAAG
>BLSH010404617.1:962791-982264 GCA_018402905.1 Glandirana rugosa | reverse complement strand
TCGGCAGACTTTTTTTGTCATGTCCCTTCGACAGTCGGACCGACTGCAGTACACACGGGCTGAATGTCCGCTGGTTTCTACTGAACCGGCTGATGCCGTCCAAAATTTGACCCGTGTCTACTAGGCTTAAAGCGGAGCTCCACCCAAAAGTGTAAGCTCAGTTTGCCCCCCCCCCCCCCGCTGCCACATTTGGCACCTTTTGGGGGGGGGGAGGGGGTACCTGGTTTTAACAAGTACCTGCTCCCACTTCTGGCTAAGTTCACCGCGGCAAAGTGAGCTGGAAGTTTGGCCCCCTCCTCCTTCCCCCCACAGCCGGCCTATTCACAGAGCGCAGCGCGATTCACGCATGGCTTCAATGACAGTTTCCCTTAACCAAGATGGCGGCGCCAGCACCCAAGAGCCGATTCAAGAATCAGCTCGGATGAGGACACTGCTGGATGCCCGGACAGGTAAGTTCTCTAATAGTAAAAGTTGGCAGCTACAGTATTTGTAGCTGCTGACTTTTAATTTTTGGAGGGGGTGGCCAGAACTCTGCTTTAAGGCTGGAGGTCAGTTTTAAAGAAATTCATGGGCCATTCACTCCTCCAGCATTTACTAAAAACCAAAACATAATTTTGAGTGGAAAGATATTTAAATGAACACCCACGGGCCTACAGTTTCCACTTGGCTTTAATCCTCTTTAGACATATAAAGATGACATGAATGCAACAAGAGAACGAGAAGGAATGTCTAGAAATGTTAATTGTTTCTAAGCAGTACCCTGAAAAATTGACTTTTTTATTCCTGCTAAAAAATAGCAGCACCCTTTCTGTGCCTTAAGCCACATAGCTGTATATGCTAGTCTCATGAGATTTGAAATGAGAGTTAGCAATATCACTCCTGTGTCGCTCACTGTTCTCCTTGCTGGAGAGGAATCTGTACCTGAGGACCTGCAGACAAGCACCTCCTTATGACTTCTACATTATTCCTGTGGATCTGTGTGTTCTGAAACTTTCCTGCTGCTTCCTGAATACTCCCTCAACAGTCACCATATCACCAGTCACCAGAGGGGCAGCTGTGAGATGAGGAAGCAAAGCCCTGCCTTTACCAAGATTGCTGCCTTCACAAAGAGACAGTGCACAAAGAGCCACGGTAAGTATGTAAAATGGAAGAGATATGCTACAAGAATTATACAGACAATACTTGCTTTCTGCTTGCCTTTGTTTTTAGGCACAACTTCCATAGTACAGGTCCAATTAAAGTGCACCTGATTATGGACTTTAAAGGGGTTGTAAACCTTCAAGTTTTTTTACCTTAATGCATTCTATGCATTAAGGTGAAAAACCTTTTAACCTGCAGCAGCCACCCGAGCCCCCCTTTACTTACCTGAGCCCCAAACGATCTGGGGGGGGGGGAGCCTCGCAGCTCACCCGAGCTGCTCCTGTTCTCATTGGCTGGATTGATAGCAGGGGAGCCATTGGCTCCCGCTGCTGTCAATCAAGTCCAGTGACCCGGGAGCTGGGGGGCGGGGCCGAGTCCCGCTGTTTGTGTGAATACATGCAACAGTAGGACACAGAAGCGCGCCCACACAGGTGACCCCAGGGAAGCGCTTCCCTGTGGTGGTCACTCAAGAAGAGGAGTAGCCAGGAGCACCGGTGCTTTGATGATGCTTCAGTGGTACTTCAGTGAGGCTTTGGTGAAGGTTCAGTGGAGCTTCAATGATGTTTTGGTGGTGCTTCGATGATGCTTCAGGCGAGCTTTGTCATAGACTTCTATGACGGCTTTGAAGCACCACTAAAGCGGCATGGGGTATCATTTTTGAAGCAAAGCTGAAGCAAAGAAATACCAAGGTGTAAACAGGACTGTAAGCTGACCATCTTATTCAGAACAGGGGCTTTGACTAGCATTCAGAGAGCTTTAACAAAGCATGTTCGGAGCCTTATTTTGAAGCAAATGTAAATTAGCCCTTAACTACTTCAGATCCGTGCCATAGCCTATTGACGGCTACAGCGCGGCTCTAAAATGCCGGGAGGCCGTCAATAGACGTCCCCCCTTTGGCTCATACAATAAGGGATGAGAATGGCGCCAAAAGAACACTGGGGAACCCTTAAGTGCCTGTAAGCTGTCAATAAGGTAGGGAGTACATAAAAGATGCAAAGGAATATATAACATAAAACCAGAGATAAAAACAATGAAAAGTTAGTCCATATCAAGAGTCCATGCACATCCATAAATCAGAGCTAAACGTCCATGTGAAAGGATGTGACTCCAGTGGGATGGATCCACACCTAGGGCAGCTGCCTGAAGAGCAGAAGCAACTCTGTAGGAATAGGAGAAGGGGAGAAACATGACTGCCAAACCTAAGTGCAGTATGCCATCAGAGAATTTATTAAAAGCAAGCTAAATGCATACTCACAGGTGTGAATAAAAACAAGCACATCATAAGAAGTCCGGGCCCAGGGCCGTGTCACTTGTTCCAGGGCTGTGGTCTTGCTGGGAGTGCGTATGCCGATGAGCACATGGAGGCTGTGCTGTGGTGGAACGCACTGGGAGCAGGAAGTACCAGAGCCAGGAAGTCCTGTGGACAGGAAGTGATGTCGTGTTGTATCAGGTCAATAGGATGACGCGTTTCAATGCACTCTGCATTTTCCTCAGATCCTGCTCCACCCAGGAGCAAGGGGGACTGTTATAGGCTGCCTGGGGGGTGGGATCTAATCCTCACCGACCAGAGGCAAGCCCACAGTTAACCCCGTGTCCCGTCTTGGAGTGTTCAGGCTAAAAGACATGAACACCGGACTATAAAGCAATCAGATAAAAATAAAGTAAATGGATCACTATTACTCATTTCTGCTAAGATTGCATGGGTATGCATGAGTTAACATTATATATCATTGGTCCCAAAAAAGTGTCAAAAACGTCCGACATGTCCGCCGCAGTCCCGATTAAAAATGACAAATCACCGCCATTACCAGTAAAAAAAATAAAATAAATAAAAACGCCATAAACCATGTCCATAGTTTGTAGATGCTATAACTTTTGCACAACCCAATCAATATATGCCAATTGCGATTTTTTTTTACCAAAAATATGTAGAAGAATATATATCGGTCTAAACTGATGAATACATTTTTTTTTTTTTTTTTGGATATTTATTACAGCAAAAAGTAAAAAATATTGTTCTTTTTTCAAAATCGTCGCTCTTTATTTGTTTATAGCACAAAAAATAAAAACCGCAGAGGTGATCAAATACCATCAAAAGAAAGCTCTATTTGTGGGAAAAAAAGGACACCAATTTTGTTTGGGTACAACGTCGCACGACTATGCAATTGTCATTCAAAGAGTGACAGCGCTGAAAACTGAAAATTTGTCCAGGCAGGAGGGGGGTTTAAGTGCCCAGTAAGGAAGTGGTTAATGTGTGTTTAAGTTAAAGCAAGTGTAAATGAGCCCTAACTGAAAATGATTTTTTCTATAATGCTAATAGATACAGAGATAGATAAGGACTTGTTTTAAAGTGGCTACACTGTTGTTTCATGATCTTAGCACAGGTTCACTTTAACCAGCTGACGGTCGGCCATTGCCAGTGAGTGTGCTTGTTGTTCAGAGGGTATTTATAAACATCTTAAGTCTCGTACACAAGGTGCGACGGTCGTACGACCGGACTTCCAAAATTGTTGGCTGTTGTGTCTCGTATACTGACATGCATTAAGCGATCGTACGACCAAGCCTAACGTGGTGACGTGCTACGAGCGTATAAAGAGGAAGTTCAGGTGCATGTGATTTGTGAATTAGGAACGTAGGTTTACACGAACGGACACTTCCGGGCGTTCCTGACTTCTGTGCATGCGTGTTTTTCACGTACAACTTGTTGGACCAACTTCTCTGTACACACGGTACAACAGTCGTACGACCGCTTGTTGTACAGCCAAAGTTTTCTAGTCTGCTCATCCAACTTCAGTTGTACAACCATTGCACGTCAGCTGTTCTAATCGCGCGTACTAACGGTCGGGTGATCGTTCAACAAGCTGTTGTACGACCGTTTTCATACGACCATTGCACAGTGTGTACGAGGCTTTAATTTGCTATGTGCACTCACAATGGCAGCTTAGTGCTGTATCGACTAGCATTAGTCTGATTCCCAACAAAACACAGACTGGAATTTGTAATTTAATCCCAGGTTTGCATGAGTGTCTGCTAGTTCTTCAATTTTTATTCCACTATTCAAAAACCGTCAAGCTTTAAAGGAAGAGAAGATGCAAGTAGTTCAGTGCTTGCTGTAAAGCATTGCAGAATATGTAGATTCTGTAAAAATTAAAGATGTACATACATCTGTCAACCATACCCAGTTTTGCTCTCTGCCCCAAGTTATTAATGTCATGTCAGGGCAGGTGTTTAGCAATAGCTCAACAGCCATGGGGAACTTAATAGAGGATAAACGTTGACTGCATCCATCAATAACCCAGTGACATTTGTACATATGATCTTCATATACACCTCTGGGAATATAGCATTACACTGTTACTAGCAGTTGGGTCTGGTTTACATTTTTGTGATATATGAAGAGTGCCACATAATTTGTTGTGTTTAATGCTGAGTTGGCCAATGTTCCAATTATGATCTGACTGCACTATGTTTTCATTAATGCTGAACTCCAGGCATAGAGCTAAATACACAAATAAAAAGAGCTGTTTTATTTGCCAAAGGATTCGTATTTCTGTCCATCCAGTCCTGAAATTTACACAGCCCCAATTCACAACACAGCCCTGCCTGGCAGAGGAAGGAACCTGAACTTTCGTGGTTGCGGCGCAGCCCTATTACCTTAAATGGGTCACGTTTGGCAGCACTAGCACCTGCCAAATGTGATAGGGGATTTTAATTATGCCATGGGTGCAAAGCAGAGCATCACGGCCATGAGTAGCTGTATGTCTTTATTTAGGTGGGTGGTCAGAGGGTGGTAAAACCATGGCTGCTTTTACTGCCCCCTGTGTGCCTGTGTGAGCAAGCCCTTACAGTGCTGAGGAGTTTTTGTTGCATAATGTTAAAGTGTAGGTAAAGCTAAAAAAAATATTATTTTAGTATATAGCAGGGCTTGACAAATTTGCTTTGAATCTAGGAGCCAGCTAAAAAAATCTAGGAGCCATTTTTTTTAAACAAATAAATCTTATCGGTGGAACATGTAACATGTTCTCGAAGCTTAAATTATTCTTTAACCCTTTCACAGCCAGCGCCTTTTTTGCACACGTTTAAAAAATCATTTTAAATAGTAACATAGTTAGTCTGGTTGAAAAAAGACCCACAGTCCATCTAGTTCAACCAATAAAAAGTGGGAAAACGAAGCACAAAAAATGTAAGCCTGAAGATTACATAAACCCCCCAAACATTATATATTTTCTGAAAACAGACACCCTAGAGAACAAAATCACATGATATTACTGCAAAATCTCAGTAAAAAAACACACTAAAAGTTAATTTTAGGTGGCACAAAAACGCAATAAATGACCCAACATGTCAAACCTCAAACATGTCAGTACCCTATATTTTCCAAAGGTAATGCTTTCAAAACTCTATAGGTCATCAGTTTACCATTACGAAGGAGGTCTGTTGCTAGAATTATTGCTCTAATTTCCGGCGTATATGCAGCATGTGTATCGCAATCAACGTTTTCAGGCGTAGGTGCCCCACAGTGTGAGTTTATGTTTTACATGCGTATATGTGGGGTTGGGGGGGCCTCAATTTTTTGGGGGTCAGTGGGTTTATGTGCTTGGGTGTAAGTTTATTTTTTTACAATTAAAAAAAAGATTTTTTTTTTTACTTAACTTTTTTCTCCCATCACATAGGGGACAAAATGTCTTCTATGTGATGATTTTTTTGGGTAACAGGTTCTCTTTAAGGAGACGTCCAGGGTCTAAAAGACCTTGTATGGACCTTGCTCCACTGAATGTAATGCAATGAACATAACACTGCATTACATTCTTTCCCCATCTTGATGGCCAGGGAAATGTTCAACGGAGACCCAGAAGTGACGTCACGCATCACTTCTCAGTCAACAACTCCCCCCTGTACCCGGCAGCACCAGCTCTGCTATGCCAGTACCGGGCTAGCAGATGGGCAAGGGACCCTGGGATACATAGCGCGGGGGCGGGGTGCCCGAGTGGGGGGTGTGGGGAGCATTCGGGCGGCAGGACTAAACTTCTTGTCACAGCGACATGAGTTCTCCTGGCCTCCTTCATATGGCTGTTTAGCCGTATTCACTGGATTTCAGTAGTAAGTCAGTGGATTCTTGCAGCTGGAATCACAGATGCATACGAATTGCGGCAACCACTCAGCCTGTACAAAGCATTGACAGGCTGACAGCTAGAGTTGCCACCTCGTCCCTTTAAACCCAAACACATATTAATTACACAGGTTGTTCTGAGGCCAATTAAATTGGTAATTAAACTCACTTGGTGCCTTATCTGCATTGAATTAACCTCAGAACCCGTGTAATTCATATGTTAGGGTTTAAAGGGATGAGGTGGCAACCCTACTGACAGCGGACATTGATGTTCGTATGTAGCCACGCACCAAGAGGTTACCTGTGGTTAGGGATGGGTGTCTGAACCTGGATATAGTCAGACAGCCATATGAAGGAGGCTTAATCCCTGCAGGTGGAATTGGAAGCTGCATGCAGACAGCTGCAGCTGCCATTCCCATACACTGCAATGACAGGCTGTCAGCGGGCTTGGTGGCCACAGCTATCCACCCACACCTGTCAATCCCAGTGGCAGGAATCCGTAGATTCCCGCTGCTGGAATTCTCAGCGTGGGTAAGCACCATGCGAATGGTGCCTTATGCCCCACTTCCATTGCAAATCTCCAATACATTAAATGCTATTTTTACAAATTAGTATTTAATTACTATTGGCGACAGATGCACATTTATTTTCACCTGTTTTCACAAACAAGCCCCACTGTCTTTCATTATCACTAAGTGATATAAATTGTGAAACTGAAAAGAAAAATCAGACCACACCTCACAGGATGATAACTTAAGCTATCCATTTATACGTAATCAAAGCCAGAACATCCACAGAAAAGGAGACCATCAAAGTGAACCACAGGGAATTGTTTAATAGAAAACATAACATATGCTAATGCCCTGGACTTCATCCATAACTATATATGTGTAAGGAAGACATCTTGATTTTTTAACGGTAATCAAAACACTACATAGGATTTCACTAGCATCCTTTATGGATTTAAGAGGATTTCAGTTGCCTTTTAAGTTTGAAAGTAATATAGTAGGAAAAGCAATTATGTGAAATTTGCATCCATAGTTTACAATATACAGTACTGTCTACCTCCCAAGTATGTGAGACCAAAAAGGGAATTTTTTAGTGACTTATTCTCTTTGTGATGTGTTAAAGCATGTTACGCTAAAGAATAATTCCAAGCATTGGTATGTAATACATAGTTACAGCTTGGACCAATGTAACTATATAACGTGTGAGTGTGTATATATTTATATATATATATATATATATATATATATACACACAGTATCTCACAAAAGTGAGTACACCCCTCACCTTTTTGTAAATATTTTATTATATCTTTTCATGTGACAACACTGAAGAAATTACACTTTGCTACAATGTAAAGTAGTGAGTGTACAGATTGTATAACAGTGTAAATTTGCTGTCCCCTCAAAATAACTCAACACACAGCCATTAATGTCTAAACCACTGGCAACAAAAGTGAGTACACCCCTAAGTGAAAATGTCCAAATTGGGCCCAAAGTGTCAATATTTTGTATGGCCACCATTATTTTCCAGCACAGCCTTAACCCTCTTGGGCATGGAGTTCATCAGAGATTCACAGGTTGCCACTAGAGCTCTCTTCCACTCTTTCATAAGGACATCACGGAGCTGGTGGATGTTAGAGACCTTGCGCTCCTCCGTATTCCGTTTGAGGATGCCCCACAGATGCTCAATAGGGTTTAGGTCTGGAGACATGCTTGGCCAGTCCATCACCTTTACCCTCAGCTTCTTTAGCAAGGCAGTGGTTGTCTTAGGGGTGTGTTTGGGGTCGTTATCATGTTGGAATACTGCCCTGCGGCCCGGTCTCCGAAGGGAGGGGATCATGCTTTGCTTCAGTATGTCACAGTACATGTTGACATTCATGGTTCCCTCAATGAACTGTAGCTCCCCAGTGCCAGCAGCACTCATGCAGCCCCTGACCATGACACTCCCACCACCATGGTTGACTGTAGGCAAGACACACTTGTCTTTGTACTCCCCACTTGGTTGCCGCCACACACATTTGACACAATCTGAACCAAATAATAAGTTTATCTTGGTCTCAGCAGACCACAGGACATGGTTTCAGTAATCCATGTCCTTATTCTGCTTGTCTTCAGCAAACTGTTTGCGGGCTTTCTTGTGCATCATCTTTAAAAGAGGCTTCCTTCTGGGATGATAGCCATGCAGACCAATTTCATACAGTGTACGGCGTATGGTCTGAGCACTGACAGGTTGACCCCCCACCCCTTCAACCTCTGCAGCAATGCTGGCAGCACTCATACGTCTATTTCCCAAAGACAACCTCTGGATATGACGCTGAGCACGTGCACTCAACTTCTTTGGTCGACCATGGCAAGGCCTGTTCTGAGGGGAACCTGTCCTGTTAAACCACTGTATGGTCTTGGCCACCACACTTCAGCACAGTTTCTGGATCTTGGAAATCTTCTTATAGCCTAGGCCAACTTTATGTAGAGCAAAAAATCTTTTTTTTCAGATCCTCAGAGAGTTCTTTGCCATGGGGTTCCATGTTGAACTTCCAGTGACCAGTATGAGAGAGTGAGAGTGATAACACCAAATTTAACACACCTGCTCCCCATTCACACCTGAGACCTTGTAACACTAATGAGTCACATGACACCGGGGAGGGAAAATGACTAATTGTGCCCAATTTGGACATTTTTCACTTAGGTGTGTACTCACTTTTGTTGCCAGCGGTTTAGAATTTAATGGCTGTGTGTTGAGTTATTTTGAGGGGACAGCAAATTTACACCGTACAAGCTGTACACTCACTACTTTACATTGTAGCAAAGTGTCATTTCTTCAGTGTTGTCACATGAAAAGATAAAATAAAATATTTACAAAAATGTGAGGGGTGTACTCACTTTTGTGAGATACTGTGTGTATATATATATATATATATATATAATGTAACTATAATATACATTACCTGGCTGATGTCCCTGGAAGCCTGAAATCACTGAAGTAAACACCTCTAGTCCACTGATCTTGAGAATCCTTTCACATTGAGATGCTTTTCAGGTGCTTTCACGCTAAAGAAGCATCTGGATAGCTCACGAAAACCTATTTCCATTAAAATCAATGAATGCTTTCACACTGCGGCAGTGCGCTGGCGGGGCGGTGAAAAAACACCCCTCTCCATTGAAATGAATGGAAAGCTCTTCAAAAGTGTCTGATAAGCTCTTCAAAATCGCCTGAAAAGCTCTTCAAAAGCACTCAGCACTGGAGGTCGACCACTCGGCTTGGACGCCATTCATAGAGTGCTTTGCATTTTTTGAAAGAATGCAAAGTGTTCTCTAATTGGAAGAGGTGGAGAGGCAGGGCAATGACATCATGCTGTTCACCTCATCTAATCAGAGAGTGCTTTGTATTCATTCAGAAGGAGCAACAAATTCTCTGAATGGTTCCTGTGCTGAGCGGCTGATCTCCTGTGTTCATAATGCAGAAGCACAGCCGCTCTACCTAATCCTCACCCAAACAAATTAAACTTTTGTTGAGATAAAAAAAAAAACCCTCACGGGGTGACGTATGCCAGTTGCAATGATTTTAATAAACTTTGTAGTAGATCCCTACCTGTCTCTGCTCTGAAGATATAGCTGTTTCACCATGTACTTTGCAGACTGATCCTGATCTGGTTCATTACAATCAGCTGGTGCATTCTCAGTGCTCTGATGAGAAAAGTTGAAAGGTCTGCAGTGGCAGCTGGTGTTTTTTTTTTTTGAGGGGGTGGGTGGCAAACAACTACCCCACCGGACGTCCGGCAGCGGCGGCGAAACTACTACTACCCCCCCCCCCGCTGTCTGGCGATCGGTCTGGCACTCACCCAGCCAGGGGCTTGAGTGTCCTCAAGCGCAGTGGACCCCATCTAGGTGGTGGGTGGAAGGCAGCGGCTCCGATGTCCTCTCCTCCAGCTTGACGGCTTCCACCGTGCAAGCTGCCGTGCGGCGCCTCTCTACTCCTCCTCCTAGGCGTCCAATAGGATCGCCTGATGTTTTGGCCAATCGGGAAACGGGTCTCACAACCCACTTCCTGATTGCCAGGGAGGAGATTTAGTGTGAAAATAAGAAATATTAATTCGCTATCGTCACACAACTGGGTGGGAGGGTACACCTTTTTTTGAAGCCTATTAGTCAAGTGCTTAAAAAAGCACACACCCCCTTTGGAATCCATAATCCGGTGCCCTGTATGTAGATCAGGGGGTCAGACGCATGGATAGGGGGGGCGGCGTACATTACATTTACTGCAGCAGGGCGGCTCATACATGCACAGTCAAGTACCTGTACGTCGCAGCTTTCTTGCATGAGCACGTGGACCCGGAACGCTGTGCTGTCATTTGCTGCAGCACAAACCCATAAGTGGGTCTCGTCCAATGATTTAAGGCCAGGACCTGCTGATTGGCTGAGTGAATGACAGAAGAGAGCCCTGTGTTGTTTATCTCTAGCAGCGATGTGCCATTTTATTTCTCCCTGCAAAGTAGGGGGTAAAAAACGGCACATTGCTTAGTAAAATAATCACACAGCGCACACTAAACATTGACACAGGGCTCTGTACAGAGGAAGCGATCCCTCTGTTTCTTATCTCTGCAAAGCAGGGATAAAAACCAAAGAGATATGTTAGTAAAAGCAGCACATAGTACACATTGTTAGGCCCCATACACGCAATCAGAAAATCGTATGGAAAATCTCGCTTTATAAGTGATTATGCGATAATCGGATCGTTAGTAAAGAGCTTTCGAGAGCCGATCATGACAGGTCATCCAATATTATCCGATCGGACATGATTGGACATGCAGGAAAAATGTTCTCGTACGATGCCCGATCGTATGATTTTCGTTTAACCAGTGCAGTTGTCCGAAAATGCAATACAAATACACTACAACACATCACATCACTTCCAATTTTTTATTCTGTCCGAGAATTTTAGTGACTTAAGTAAACTCTTCAGATTCAATCTGAGATTAGCATGGAAAAAAAACAGGCGATCATTCGTCCAATAATCTTATTGTGTGTACTGGGCATTAGGCACACATTTAACCTCTTGATTACCCTAGATGTTAACCCCTTCCCAGCCAGTGTCATTAGTACAGTGACAGCAGTGCCGGGACAAGGTCATTCGGTGCCCAGGGCGAAGATGGCAAACTAAAACACAGACAAATCCCACGCCTCAGGGTGGCAAGGGAATTGCATGTCATTTCCGCTCTAAGGAACGCAGGTGGAGCGCTGTTCGGCGTTCCTTGCTTTCTCTTTCGTTTTAGCTTTTTACTTTGCCAGCGCGATCGTTCCTTCCTAGAATATAGTAACTGGATCGGGTTGTTTTTCACGTGATGATTTTAATGAAAGTACTTTTTTAAAACGTACTTCACTATCGGATTCCCCCGGTTGTTTTTTGTCTTTCCGATTGGAATCTATGCTACGAACGGCCGGATCATTCCTGCTCAACACAAGATGGTTGATCCATTCTACAGATTCATTCGAATCCGCAAGTTGGTAAGTGGGGTTCCATTGGGTTGGCCGGGAGGACATCCAGGTTGAAGCTGTAATGTTGTTATAAAGCAAGGCATTCCCACAAAGCTAGCTGACCTTGTCAGGTCAGAGGGATCTGGTAAGTGGGAAAGCTAGTAGATTTTCAAGGCATCCCATAGAAGATCACCATTATCTTATTGCTTCCTCACACAGCACCTTATACTTGCATTTCTTGGGACTATATTTTTATCTCTTGGGACAATTTCCATCATTTCTCAAAGATCTGCATTATTGTAGTCTAGGGTGGATGGAGGTGTGCACTGAATAATGTCTAGTAAAGTGTTGCTAAAATTTAGGCGCTATGATTTAAATATAGCAGTAAGTGGTGTCATTGGGATGGTTTGTTCCGGTTGACAGTGCACTTATCATAGGAGAGAGGTGTCTCTTTATGTATGAAGTACTGCTGAATGAGCGCGGTATCCAAACTGCGCCCCCCCGCGTGGGTAAATGTGGGAGTGGCTTAAATTGAACTACAAATTGGGCGTGACTTAAAGGGGGTGTGGTTTATTAGTCTGAGATGACTTACAGAATACAGTAATGTTAAATAGGGAATGTACAGTGCAGAGTGTACGGCAGTGGGTAGTATGTGCAGGAGAGGAGTGTGGAGTGTGCAGGATGGTGTCAGTAGGGCGGTGGACAGTGTCAGTAGTTCTTTATTTTTATTATTCTTTTTTATTTATCTTTTTACAAATTAATTTTTGCTTTTTGGGGGCCAGTGGATGGTGTAGGGCAGTGGAATTTTCTCACATCATCTTTTAGGACAGCACCTGGAGAGAGCGCACGCCACCCACTTCCTAGAAAACACTGCAGTCAAGCCTTTAAAGTCTGCCACCTTCCATCATGGCCTCAGTTGTAGTGTTTCCTCCAGCCATGGTGGAAGCGCTGCAGGGGACCAAGGGTGGGCTGCGCTCTCTCCAGGTGGACAGGGTTTTGAGGCTTACCAGGTGCGGTTGTTTGGATGTGAAGGCTAGCCCAGCAACCCCCTGACGGGTGGGGGTTGGCTCCTGTGGCCTCCTCCTTTTCGAGCCCCACGAGGGCAGAGGCCGGCAGGGGTCCCGCTCTATTAGACCGGGTGATGCAGGCAGGTGTCAGGTCCACATTAGCCTTGCAGGCTGGGAAGCAGTGTGGTGCCTGTGGCTTCAGCCAGCGTTCGTTCCGGGTTTGGAGGGCAAGCAATGTAATTTTCGGCAGGGTGGGACTTCCGGCAGTGTGTACGGCTTCCGGTTCCCCCTCTGGAACGCAGAGGGAGGAGAGCGGACCTTCGGCCGATGCACTTCCGGTTCCGCAGCTGCAGAAAAGACCGGGAAATTTGAAATAAAAGAGCCTCCGGATGCACGCTGTGCGCTCTGCATTATGGAGATAGAAGAACCAGCGGTGGTGGCAGGAGCCACATGCACTGGCCAGGCCCTGGTAGGTAGGAGAGGCAGAGGCCTCTGAGATGTATGTTTGGGGCCATGTTGTTCCCTCCGTGCCTTTCCTGAGGGGGGTAGTGGGGAGCCTGCATCACTACCCTCAGAGGAGTCTCTGAGGGCTAAGTGTTTTTACAGTGGACTGTGGGGCTTTGTGTCACTGTTTTGAATTGATGTAGGTCTGCTAGAGTGTAGACCAGATCATAGTTACTTGATGGGTGCGTTTTGGTATTGGTGTTTTTCAGACTAAAAGCAAAAAAAAAATCAAAACATGTGTCTCTCCCCCCCCAAGAAGAAACATGCTTCATGTAAAACTGCATTTAAGGATTCTTGGACCAAACCATGGTGCAAGGTCTGCATAGTGGATTTGGTCAGGGAGGAGACTGCGCCAAAAACGCCTCCTCTTCAGCCCAGTGAGATGCTGATATCCTTTAGGAAGGAATTGGGGGACACTTTCCAATCTTTCCGCTTCTATTCGGACAAGCGCCCGGTGGTTCAGCAACCCAGAGGGAGTTCCCCGTCCAGTTCGCATACATCCATCTCAAAAAGGATGTTTAGCGAGTCTGACAAAGAAGAGGAAGATAGTGCTTCTTCAAAATCAGAGGATGAAGAGGAAAAGGAAAAGCAGGGATCTACCTCCCGTTACAAGTTATCCTTGGAGGAGGTGGATAATTTATTAAAAATCATCCATACTACTCTTAAAATCAAGGAAAGCCCAGCTATCCCTATATGACAGGATGTATCAGGGGATGGATGAGGTGAAGCACCAGGAATTTCCGTTGCATAAAGTTTTAGCAGAAGCTGTCAAAAGAGAATGGAAGGACCCAGAAAGGGCGCCTTTTTTCTCCAGATCTCTTAAGAGGAGATTTCCTTTTGACGAGGATGGCGCACATGTGTGGAACAAAAGGCTTAAACTTGAAGCTGCTTTCTCACAGGTGTAGAGTAATACCGATTTGGTTTTTGAGGACATGGAGGTCTTAAAAGACTCCATGGATAAGATGGCTGACTCTTTACTAAAAAAGCTTGGGTTTCTACCAGTGGCGGCTGGTGAAATTTTAGGATGGGGGGGAGGGGGCGCAAGACCCTGCCCTTCCTTTTTGACCCCTCCCACTTCTCATAAACCCTACCCCTTATGGATTCCACCCATTGTGTCAGGAGTATACAGCCCAGCATCACCAGATAGGGTATACAGCATCACAGAGAGTGTATACAGCATCACCAGATAGGAGTATACAGAGTCACCAGATAGGGGTACACAGAGTCACCAGATAGCAGTATACAGAGTCACCAGATAGCAGTATACAGAGTCACCAGATAGCTGTATACAGAGTCACCAGATAGCAGTATACAGAGCCGCCATATAACAGTATGAGGAGTCACCAGATAGGAGTATACAGAGCAGTCACCAGATAGGAGTATACAGAGGAATCACCAGATAGCAGTATACAGAGCAGTCACCAGATAGCAGTATACAGAGGAGTCACCAGATAGGAGTATACAGAGGAGTCACCAGATAGCAGTATGCAGAGGAGTCACCATATAGCAGTATACAGAGGAGTCACCATATAGCAGTATACAGAGGAGTCACCAGATAGGAGTATACAGAGGAGTCCCGAGATAGGAGTGTACAGAGGAGTCCCCAGATAGGAGTGTACAGAGGAGTCACCATATAGGAGTGTACAGAGGAGTCACCATATAGGAGTATACAGAGGAGTCACCAGATAGGAGTTTACAGAGGGGTCACCAGATAGGAGTGTACAGAGGAGTCACCAGATAGGAGTGTACAGAGGAGTCACCATATAGGAGTGTACAGAGGAGTCACCATATAGGAGTATACAGAGGAGTCACCAGATAGGAGTTTACAGAGGGGTCACCAGATAGGAGTATACAGAGGAGTCACCAGATAGGAGTATACAGAGGAGTCACCAGATAGGAGTATACAGAGGATTCACCAGATAGGAGTATACAGAGGAGTCACCAGATAGGAGTATACAGAGGAGTCACCAGATAGGGGTCTACAGAGGAGTCACCATATAGCAGTATACAGAGGAGTCACAATATAGCACCTTTTTTTTTCTTCTACTCAGCCCAGTGGAGAGGCGGCACCCAAGCGCCCCTTATTGACTGGCCGCCGCTGGTTTCTACTCTGATAAATCTCAAACCAGCAATGGCGTGGATGGTAGTAGCCAGGAACCTGGATCGTTGGTTGGAACAGCTAGAGGGCCACATCAAGGCAGGTACCTCTCATAAAGATTTTTTGGAGACTTTACAGACGCTTAAGTAAGCAGTGGTTTACCTAGCGGATGCCTCGGCAGAATCCGTAAGTGGCGAGATTCAGCCTCCAAAGCAAAACTGTGTGGGCTTCCTTTTTAGGGGGACCTAGTGTTCAGCCCAAAACTTGATGCTGTGCTTGATAGAACAGCAGATAGAAAAAAGGTTTTTCCAACAAAGAAGAAGAATGTACCTCAGACAAAAAAAGAGGTTTCGTCCTTTTCAACAAACCCTAGACTCCAAAGAAACGGGGCAAAAGAAACCTTGGAGATCACAAAGAGGTTGGGGTAGAACGGGAGTGATTTTTCGTTCCCCCGGTCAGCCATAAAAAAGCCAGTGACGGTCTCTCGACTGTGGGGATGGGGGGGGCGACTACTGGTCTTCCTTGCATAGCGGGAGAGGGAAACGACCAGTGCGTTTATCCTAAAAATCATCTCAGAGGGATACGCACTGGAATTCTCTGAAACCTCCACCATCCAGATTTTATGTGACACAGGCCCCCAAGGATCAGAAAAAATCCTTAGCAATGACAACGCTTCTTGATGAATTTCTTCAACAGAAAGTGATCATCCCAGTACCCCGAGAGGAAGAGGGATGGGGGTGTTATTCCCACGTATACCTCGTAAGAAAACCATCTGGAAAATTATGATTGATCATAAACTTAAAAGTTTTGAACAAATCCATCCAATACAAAATATTTTGGATGGATACAATCTATTTGGTGAGAAAGCTTCTTCCAGCAGGGTGTTTCCTAGCCTCGATAGATCTCCGGGACACTTACCTACATGTTGCCATAGCAACAACATCCCAAAAGTACCTGCGTTTGGCAGTCAACATAAAGGGGGTGGTGTCTCATTTCCAATTCAGGGCTGTCCCCTTCGGTCTGTCATCATCACCGACGATCTTCACAAAGATTATGGTGGAAGCTCTGGCCCTGCACAGGCTGAAGGGGGTATCAATAGTACTATATCTGGACGACCTCCTTCTGTATGCCAACTCCAGGGAGTCACTTGCCAAAGATTTAGAAAAGATGCAGACCCACCTAGAAAGTTTAGGCTGGCTCCTGAACAAGGACAAACAAAATATAATTCCCTCCCAAGTGATTATATTTCTGGGGTATACCATCAGCTCGTTGGCAGAGAAGGTCTTTCTCCCGGAAGGTAAAATACTGAAAATTCAAGATTCAGTAAATAAAGTACAGACCAATTTAGCTGTCACAGTGTGGTCGGCCGGCCATGTCTAAGCTAGGGCTTCTCACAGCCTCTATTCCAGCAGTTCAGTGGGCACGCCTGCACTCGAGGGACCTTCAACAAGCGATCCTGCAAATGGGAAGTCCCTGAAATCATCAAAATTCCTCCCTCAGTGGAAAGAAAATTATGGTGGTGGAGAGTTTCAAATTAATTTAGTCAGAGGTCTGACCTGGACTTTTCCCACACAGAAGATCCTAACAACGGATGCGAACTCCTGGGGGTGGGGAACACATCTCGAGGACAACATGGCCCAAGGGTCTTGGAGGAAAGAGGAATCAAGAAAGTCCTTCAATTGGAGGTAGCTGAAGGCAGTCTTTC
This sequence comes from Glandirana rugosa, assembly GCA_018402905.1. Taxonomy (NCBI): domain Eukaryota; kingdom Metazoa; phylum Chordata; class Amphibia; order Anura; family Ranidae; genus Glandirana; species Glandirana rugosa. The sequence continues at coordinate 965,220 of BLSH010404617.1, read as the reverse complement.
TGGGATTGTGGGCCTTCAAAGAAATTGTCAAAAATCAACACGTCCAAGTACTATCTGACAATGCCACCACAGTGGCTTACATCTCAAGACAAGGGGGCATAAGAAGCAGGTGTCTTCTAGGCTTGGCCCAAAAGATTCTTTATTGGGCAGGAGGCAACGTAGCTTCCCTAACGGCAGTACATTTGATGGGCAGTTTGAATCGAATAGCGGATTTCCTGAGCAGAATGCTGGAATCAGAGTGGAGCTTAAGCAAGGAAGCTTTCCAGATGATAACGCACAAATGGGGTATTCCCCAAGGCAACCTGTTTGCGTCAAGAGAAAATGCAAAAGTACCAACTTTCTTCTCTCTGAACAGGTGGGACCAAGCGGCAGGTCTAAATGCACTAGCTCAGCCCTGGACCTTCCGCTTGTGCTATGCTTTTCCCCCAGTACAAATGATTCCGTTGGTGTTCAGGAAACTACAGGAGGAAGTGACAACCTTAATCGTCTCCTTTCCCTCTGTCTCTGCATGACTGACTGTCAGAGGGAGCATTCTCCATGTAAGAGGCAGTATCAGCATTATAATCTGGCTGCTGTGTATTCCAAAGCACTGTACATTTAATGGTGATGGCACTACCTTGAACATCTTCTGACCACGGCTGAGGAAAAAAATCTATGAGGTGTCAGGGAGAGTCCCTTTGAAGAAGTCACGTGACATGTGACGCTACGCATCAGGATAGAGCTTGGTGACATCCACTCCCTGTACTGTGAACACAGGCTGTGACCGGTGAGGAGGAGAGGAGCGATATCTTTCACTTTCAAGCTTTAGTAAATCAACCCCAATAATTCACCAAAGATGTAGCGCACCTACCTCAAGTCGATAAAAAGGTTTGCAATATCACTGACACCCACAGATTTGCCAATGGTGAAAGAACATTCTGGAAAGTCTGATGCAGAGGTCCTATTCCTGAGCCAAAGGATATTATATAACAACACTTACAAATATTCAATTTCTGGTAAGTGTATCTCCAAAGGGGATGAGTGTTTCACGTGGTGACAAGATCTTGGTGTCGCGGTGCACGTTTATAATATTTCAGTGAAGATTACTCTGAACTCAGCAGGATTGATCCACTGGACTGCCTCTGTGAAGTCAACCATGTTTTTTGGATGTGGTTTTCAGTACTGTTGAGGTTTGTAGTGGAACCCCATTGGCTACTGCCAGTTTGGGGGGGATCTACTAAGTCAGGGTCCCCTTCTCCATCCCAACGTGGGTCATCTTAGATTAGCAGCTTGGCTACTGAAGAGCAGATCCTGAGAAGAAAGGGGTTGTCTGAAAAGTTAATTTGTACTTTACTGGACAGCAGGAAAAAAGTCACGAAGGCCATATATTTTACCACGTGGAAGCGTTTTAACTCTTGGTGCAATGAAAAGAATTGTTCCCCTCAGGAGAATTTTTCAGTTTTGGAATTTTTACAAGACGGGTTGGAAAAAGGGTTGGCAGCCAGTACCTTGAAGGTCCAGGTAGCGGCCTTGTCAATGTTCCTAGAGAGACGTTTATTTCTGAACCCTTTAGGCCCCTTTCACCCGAGCGGAGCCCGTTTTGACAGGCTCCGCTGCTCAGAGGGGATCCATCAGTTTATCCCCACTGAGCCGGCGGATCCGAACCGATCCGGCGCGATCTCCTTCACGAATGCCCTCTCCGCTCTGTGCTGTGCCTTATATTGGCATGGGGAGTGGCCACCAGATGACATCACCTGGAGGACCCGCCCCATATGATGTCACAGCTCCGCCCCCATGATGTGACGAATTCGTCGTGTCAACATGGGAAGAAGAAGAAGGAGAAGAAGAGAGGAAGAACAGAGGGAAGGGGACAGCTGAGAAGACCGGCAAAAGAGCAGAAGACGCAGCAGAGAATGACAAGAAAGAAGACCCCTCAGAAGATGGAAGACCCCGCAAAAGAGCCGAAGAAAGAAGAGCCAGAGAGGGGAGAAGATCGCCGGAGCTGATTTAATAAAATATTTTAAAAAGCTGTGTGGTTTTTTGTGTACATATTTCTTTCCAGGTAAATGGGTAGGGGTACGATGTACCCCATACTCATTTACATAGGGTGGGGGGCCGGCCAGGGTTGTCGGGAAGAGGCCCTTGTCCTCATCAACATGGGGAAGAGGCGCTTTGGGGTGGGGGGTGCAGAGCCCCCCCCTGCCCCAAAGCACCCATACTCCCCATGTTGAGGGCACGCGGCCTGGTATGGTCCAGGAGGGGGGCCACTCGGTTGTCCCCACCCCCTTTCCTGGCCTCCCAGGCTGCGTGCTCAGATAAGGGTATGGTATGGCTTGTGGGGGGGACCCCACGCCGTTTTTTTTCCTCTTGGGGGTGCGGTTTTTTTTGCCGCACCCCAGGGGGGGTGTTCGGTATGGTATGGGAATAGACTCGTGCGTCGGACCCTCCGG